>CAXDIG010000130.1:0-50811 GCA_963989225.1 Dromius quadrimaculatus
ATAGCACTCTAAAAGCACGAAATATGATGTATTTGGTGCTAGATTCTGCCATATAATGCACTTTTGAAGCAAAATCTTGCTTCTGAGAAGATTTACAGAGTCAAAAATCTCTCAACAAGACTCAGAAAAAACGCCGATAACTTGCTGGAAACGCAAAATTTCGTGCATTCGAGAACGGATTCATGCGTATTATGTTGTATTGGATAGATTTATGTGATTTGCGATACTTTGAAACTGCTCAGAATGTGGTAATTAAGACATATTTCAAACTTCATATAACTACAGATAGCGCTCTGAAAACACGGAATATGATGTTTTTTCAATGGATTCATACATAGTATGAGGTCCTGAATAGGAATATGAACTTTTTGATTGTGAAAATACGCGCGGAAAAGCGTGATTTTGACTTATTCCAAAGTTTGTAAAACTGCAAATGGCACTCCAAAAACACGAAATATGATGTGTTTGGTGCTAGATTCTGCCATATAACGCACTTTTGAAGCAAAATCTTCCTTCTTAGCAGATTTACAGAGTCAAAAATTTCTCAACGAGGCTCAGAAAGAACGCCAATAAACTTGCTGGAAACGCATAATTTTGTGCATTTGAGGACGGATTCATGCGTATAATGTTGTATTGGATAGATTTATGTGATTTGCGATCATTTGAAACTGCTCAGAATGTGGTAATTTTGACTTATTTCAAACTTCATATAACTGCAGGTAGCGCTCTGAAAACACGGAATATGATGTTTCTGTCAAAAGATTCATACATATTATGAGGTCCTGAATAGGAATATGAACTTTTTGATTGTGAGAAGCCGCGCGGAAGAGCGTGATCTTGAGTTATTCCAAAGATTGTAAAAACTGCAAATAGCACTCTAAAAACACGAAATATTATGTATTTGGTGCTAGATTCTGCCATATAACGCACTTTTGAAGCAAAATCTTACCTCTGAGCAGATTTACAGAGTCAAAAATTTCTCAACGAGACTCAGAAAAAACGCCGATAACTTGCTGGAAACTCAAGATTTTGTGCATTTGAGGACGGATACATGCGTATTATGTTGTGTTGGATAGATTTATGTGATTTGCGATACTTTGGAACTGCTCAGAATGTGGTTATTTTGACTTACTTCAAACTTTATATAACTGCAGATAGCGCTCTGAAAACACGAAATATGATGTTTGTGTCAATAGATTCATACATATTATGAGGTCCCAGAATAGGAATATGAACTTCTTGATTGTGAGAATCTGCGCGGAAAAGCGTGATTTTGACTTATTCCAAACTTTGTAAAACTGCAAATAGCACTCTAAAAACACGAAATATGATGTATTTGGTGCTAGATTCCGCCATATAACGCACTTTTGAAGCAAAATCTTGCTTCTTAGCAGATTTACCAGAGTCAAAAATTTCTCAACGAGACTCAGAAAAACGCCGATAACTTGCTGGAAACGCCAAATTTTGTGCATTTGAGTACGGATTCATGCGTATTATGTTGTACTGGATAGATTTATGTGATTTGCGATACTTTGAAACTGCTCAGAATGTGGTAATTTTGACTTATTTCAAACTTCATATAACTGCAGATAGCGCTCTGAAAACACAAAATATGATGTTTTTGTCAAAAGATTCATACATATTATGAGGTCCTGAATAGGAATATGAACTTTTTGATTGTGAAAATCCGCGCGGAAGAGCGTGATTTTGAGTTATTCCAAAGATTGTAAAACTGCAAATAGCACTCTAAAAACACGAAGTATGATGTATTTGGTGCTAGATTCTGCCATATAACAAACTTTTGAAGCAAAATCTGGCCTCTGAGCAGATTTACAGAGTCAAAAATTTCTCAACGAGACTCAGACAAACGCCGATAACTTGCTGGAAACGCAAAATTTTGTGCATTCGAGGACGGATTCATGCGTATTATGTTGTATTGGATACATTTATGTGATTTGCGATACTTTGAAACTGCTCCGAATGTGGTAATTTTGGCTTATTTTCAAACTTCATATAACTGCAGATAGCGCTCTGAAAACACGAAATATGATGTTTTTGTCAATAGATTCATACATATTATGAGATCCAGAATAGGGATATTAACTTTTTGATTGTGAAAATCCGCGCGGAAAAGCGTGATTTCGACTTATCCAAAAGTTTGTAAAACTGCAAATAGCACTCTAAAAACCACAAGATATGATGTGTTGGTGCTAGATTCTGCCATATAACGCACTTTTGAAGCAAAATCTTGCTTCTGAGCAGATTTACAGAGTCAAAAATTTCTCAACGAGACTCAGAGAAAACGCCGATAACTTGCTGGAAACGCAAAATTTCGTGCATTCGAGGACGGATTAATGCGTATTATGTTGTATTGGATAGATTTATGTGATTTGCGATACTTTGAAACTGCTCAGAATGTGGTAATTTTGACTTATTTCAAACTTCATATAACTGCAGATAGCGCTCTTAAAACACAAAATATGATGTTTTTGTCAATGGATTCATACATATTATGAGGTCCTGAATAGGAATATGAACTTTTTGATTGTAAAAATTTGCGCGGAAAAGCGTGATTTCGACTTATTCCAAAGTTTGTGAAACTGCAAATAGCACTCTAAAAACACGGAATATGATGTATTTGGTGCTAGATTCCGCCATATAACGCACTTTTGAAGCAAAATCTTGCTTCTTAGCAGATTTACAGAGTCAAAAATTTCTCAACGAGACTCAGAAAAAACGCCGATAACTTGCTGAAAACGCCAAATTTTGTGCATTTAAGTACGGATTCATGCGTATTATGTTGTACTGGATAGATTTATGTGATTTGCGATACTTTGAAACTGCTCAGAATGTGGTAATTCTGACTTATTTCAACTTCATATAACTGCAGATAGCGCTCTGAAAACACGGAATATGATGTTTTTGTCAAGAGATTCATACATATTATGAGGTCCTGACTAGGAATATGAACTTTTTGATTGTGAAAATCCGCGCGGGAGAGCGTGATTTTGAGTTATTCCAAAGATTGTAAAACTGCAAATAGCACTCTAAAAACACAAAGTATGATGTATTTGGTGCTAAATTCTGCCATATAACGCACTTTTGAAGCAAAATCTTGCCTCTGAGCAGATTTACAGAGTCAAAAATATCTCAACGAGACTCAGAAAAAACGCCGATAACTTGCTGAAAACGCCAAATTTTGTGCATTTAAGTACGGATTCATGCGTATTATGTTGTACTGGATAGATTTATGTGATTTGCGATACTTTGAAACTGCTCAGAATGTGGTAATTTCTGACTTATTTCAAACTTCATATAACTGCAGATAGCGCTCTGAAAACACGGAATATGATGTTTTTGTCAAGAGATTCATACATATTATGAGGTCCTGAATAGGAATATGAACTTTTTGATTGTGAAAATCCGCGCGGAAGAGCGTGATTTTGAGTTATTCCAAAGATTGTAAAACTGCAAATAGCACTCTAAAAACACGAAGTATGATGTATTTGGTGCTAGATTCTGCCATATAACGCACTTTTGAAGCAAAATCTTGCCTCTGAGCAGATTTACAGAGTCAAAAATATCTCAACGAGACTCAGAAAAAACGCCGATAACTTGCTGGAAAACGCAAAATTTTGTGCATTTGAGGACGGATTCATGCATATTATGTTGTATTAGGATAGATTTATGTGATTTGCGATACTTTGGAAACTGCTCAGAATGTGGTAATTTTGACTTATTTCAAACTTCATATAACTGCAGATAGCGCTTTGAAAACATGGAATATGATGTTTCTGTTGATAGATTCATACATATTATGAGGTCCTGAATAGGAATATGAACTTTTTTGATTGTGAAAATCTGCGCGGATAAGCGTGATTTCGACTTATTCCAAAGTTTGTAAAACTGCAAATAGCACTCTAAAAACACGAAATATGATGTATTTGGTGCTAGATTCCGCCATATAACGCACTTTTGAAGCAAAATCTTGCTTCTTAGCAGATTTACAGAGTCAAAAATTTCTCAACGAGACTCAGAAAAAAACGTCGCTAACTTGCTGAAAACGCCAAATTTTGTGCATTTAAGTACGGATTCATGCGTATTATGTTGTACTGGATAGATTATGTGATTTGCGATACTTTGAAACTGCTCAGAATGTGGTAATTCTGACTTATTTCAAACTTCATATAACTGCAGATAGCGCTCTGAAAACACGGAATATGATGTTTTTGTCAAGAGATTCATACATATTATGAGGTCCTGAATAGGAATATGAACTTTTTGATTGTGAAAATCCGCGCGGAAGAGCGTGATTTTGACTTATTCCAGAGTTTGTAAAACTGCAAATAGCACTCCAAAAAACACGAAATATGATGAATTTGGTGCTAGATTCTGCCATATAACGCAATTTTTGAAGCAAAATCTTGCTTCTGAGCAGATTAACAAAGTCAAAAATTTCTCAACAATACTCAGAAAAAAACGCTGATAACTTGCTAGAAACGCAAAATTTTGTGCATTCAAGGACGTATTAATGCGTATTATGTTGTATTGGATAGATTTATGTGATTTGCGATACTTTGAAACTGCTCAGAATGTGGTAATTTTGACTTATTTCAAACTTCATATAACTACAGATAGCGCTCTGAAAACACAGAATATGATGTTTTTCTCAATGGATTCATACATATTATGAGGTCCTAAATAGGAATATGAACTTTTTGATTGTAAAAATCTGCGCGGAAAAGCGTGATTCCGACTTATCCCAAAGTTTGTAAAACTACAAATAGCACTCTGAAAACATGGAATATAATGTATCTGGTGCTAGATTCTTCATATAGGCCACTTTTGAAGCAAAATCTTGCCTCTGAGCAGATGTACAGAATCAAAACTCTCAACGAGACTCAGAAAAAAACGCCATAACTTGCAGGAATCGCAAAATTTTGTGCATTTAAGGACAGATTTATGCGTATTATGTTGTATTGGATAGATTCATGTGATTTACGATACTTTGAAACTGCTCAGAATGTGGTAATTTTGACTTATTTCAAACTTCATATAACTGCAGATAGCGCTCTGAGACCACAAAATATGATGTTTTCGTCAATAGATTTATACATATTATGAGGTCCTGAATAGGAATATGAACTTTTTGATTGTGAAAATTTGCGCGGGAAAGCGTGATTTCGACTTATTCCAGAGTTCGTAAAACTGCGAATAGCACTCTAAAAACACGAAATATGATGTATATGGTGCTAGATTCTGCCATATAACGCACTTTTGAAGCAAAATCTTGCTTCTGAGCAGATTTTCAGGGTCGAAATTTCTCAACGAGATTCAGAAAAAACGCCGATAACTTGCTGGAAACGCAAAATTCTGTGCATTTGAGGACGGATTCATGCGTATTTATGTTGTATTGGATAGATTTATGTGATCTGCGACACTCTGAAACTGCTCAGAATGTGGTTATTTTGAATTATTCCAAACTTCATATAACTGCAGATAGCGCCCTGGAAACACGGAATATGATGTTTTTGTCAAAAGATTCATACATATCATGAGGTCCTGAATAGGAATATGAACTTTTTGATTGCGAAAATCTGCGCGGCAAAGCGTGATTTCGACTTATTCCAAAGTATGTAAAACTGCAAATAGCACTCTAAAAACACGAAATATGATGTATTTGGTGCTAGATTCTGCCATATAACGCACTTTCGAAGCAAAATCTTGCTTCTGAGCAGATTTACAAAGTCAAAAATTCCTTAACAAGACTCAGAAAAAACGCCGATAACTTGCTGGAAACGCAAAATTTAGTGCATTCAAGGACGGAATGCGTATTATGTTGTATTGGATAGATTTATGTGATTTGCGATACTTTGAAACTGCTCAGAATGTGGTAATTTTAACTTATTTCAAACTTCATATAAATACAGATAGCGCTCTGAAAACACAGAATATGGTTGTTTTTCTTAATGGATTCATACATATTATGGGGTCCTGAATAGGAATATGAACTTTTTGATTGTAAAAATTCGCGCGGAAAAGCGTGATTTCGACTTATTCCAAACTTTGTAAAACTGCAAATAGCACTCTAAAAACACGAAATATGATGTATTTGGTGCTAGATTCTGCCATATAACGCACTTTTGAAGCACAATCTTGCTTCTGAGCAGATTTACAGCGTACCAAAAATTGCTCAACGAGATTCAGAAAAAACGCCGATAACCTGCTGGAAACGCAGAATTTTGTGCATTTGAGGACGGATTCATGCGTATTATGTTGTATTGGATAGATTTATGTGATTTGCGATACCTTGAAACTGCTCAGAATGTGGTGATTTTGACTTATTTCAAACTTCATATAACTGCAGATAGCGCTCTGAAAACACGGAATATGACATTTTTGTCAATAGATTCATACATATTATGAGGTTCAGAATGGGAATATGAACTTTTTGATTGTGAGAATCTGCGCGGAAAAAGCGTGAATTTGACTTATTCCAGAGTTTGTAAAACTGCAAATAGCACTCTAAAAACACGAAATATGATGTATTTGGTGCTAGATTCTGCCATATAACCGCACTTTTGAAGCAAAATCTTGCTTCTGAGCAGATTAACAAAGTCAAAAATTTCTCAACAAGACTCAGAAAAAACGCTGATAACTTGCTGGAAACGCAAAATTTTGTGCATTCAAGGACGGATTAATGCGTATTATGTTGTATTGGATAGATTTATGTGATTTGCGATACTTTGAAACTGCTCAGAATGTGGTAATTTTGACTTATTTCAAACTTCATATAACTACAGATAGCGCCTCTGAAACACAGAATATGATGTTTTTCTCAATGGATTCATACATAATTATGAGGTCCTGAATAGGAATATGAACTTTTTGATTGTGAGAATACGCGCGGAAAAGCGTGATTTCGACTCATTCCAAAGTTTGTGAAACTGCAAATAGCACTCTAAAAACACGAAATATGATGTATTTGGTGCTAGATTCTGCCGTATAACGCACTTTTGGAGCAAAATCTAGCCTCTGAGCAGATTCACAGAGTCAAAAATTTCTCAACGAGACTCAGAAAAAACGCCGATAACTTGCTGGAAACGCAAAATTTTGTGCATTTGAGGACGGATTCATGCGTATTATGTTGTGTTGGGATAGATTTATGTGATTTGCGATACTTTGAAACTGCTCAGAATGTGGTAATTTTGACTTATTTCAAACTTCATATAACTGCAGATAGCGCTCTGAAAACACGAAATATGATGTTTCTGTTAATAGATTCATACATATTATGAGGTCTTGAATAGGAATATGAACTTTTGATTGTGAAATCGGCGCGGAAAAGCGTGATTTCGACTTATCCCAAAGTTTGTCAAACTGCAAATAGCACTCTAAAAACACGAAATATGATGTATTTGGTGCTAGATTCTGCCATATAACGCACTTTTGAAGCAAAATCTTGCTTCTGAGCAGATTTACAGAATCAAAAATTTCTCAACGAGACTCAGAAAAAACGCCATAACTTGCAGGAAACGCAAAATTTTGTGCATTTAAGGAGAGATTTATGTGTATTATGTTGTATTGGATAGATTCATGTGATTTACGATACTTTGAAACTGTTAAGAATGTGGTAATTTTGACTTATTTCAAACTTCATATAACTGCAGATAGCGCTCTGAGACCACAAAATATGATGTTTTTGTCAATAGATTTATACATATTATGAGGTCCTGAATAGGAATATGAACTTTTTGATTGTGAAAATCTGCGCGGAAAAGCATGATTTCGACTTATTCCAGAGTTCGTAAAACTGCAAATAGCACTCTAAAACAACACGAAATATGATGTATATGGTGCTAGATTCTGCCATATAACGCACTTTTGAAGCAAAATCTTGCTTCTGAGCAGATTTTCAGGGTCTAAAATTTCTCAACGAGATTCAGAAAAAACGCCGATAACTTGCTGGAAACGCAAAATTCTGTGCATTTGAGGACGGATCCATGCGTATTATGTTGTATTGGATAGATTTATGCGATCTGCGACACTCTGAAACTGCTCAGAATGTGGTTATTTTGAATTATTTCAAACTTCATATAACTGCAGATAGCGCCCTGGAAACACGGAATATAATGTTTTTGTCAAAAGATTCATACATATCATGAGGTCCTGAATAGGAATATGTACTTTTTGATTGTGAAAATCTGCGCGGCAAAGCGTGATTTTGACTTATTCCAAAGTATGTAAAACTGCAAATAGCACTCTAAAAACACGAAATATGATGTATTTGGTGCTAGATTCTGCCATATAACGCACTTTTGAAGCAAAATCTTGCTTCTGAGCAGATTTACAAAGTCAAAAATTTCTTAACAAGACTCAGAAGAAACGCCGATAACTTGCTGGAAACGCAAAATTTTGTGCATTCAAAGACAGATTAATGCGTATTATGTTGTATTGGATAGATTTATGTGATTTGCGATACTTTGAAACTGCAGAATGTGGTAATTTTAACTTATTTCAAACTTCATATAAATACGGATAGCGCTCTGGAAACACAGAATATGATGTTTTTCTTAATGGATTCATACATATTATGAGGTCCTGAATAGGAAAATGAACTTTTTGATTGTGAAAATACGCGCGGAAAAGCGTGATTTTGACTTATTCCAAAGTTTGTGAAACTGCAAATAGCACTCTAAAAACACGAAATATGATGTATTTGGTGCTAGATTCTGCCATATAACGCACTTTTGAAGCAAAATCTTGCTTCTTAGCAGATTTACAGAGTCAAAATTCCCTCAACGAGACTCAGAAAAAACGCCGATAACTTGCTGGAAACGCCAAATTTTGTGCATTTGAGTACGCATTCATGCGTATTATGTTGTATTGGATAGATTTATGTGATTTGCGATACTTTGAAACTGCTCAGAATGTGGTAATTTTGACTTATTTCAAACTTCATATAACTGCAGATAGCGCTCTGAAAACACGGAATATGATGTTTTTGTCAATAGATTCATACATATTATGAAGTCCTGAATAGAAATATGAAATTTTTGATTGTGAAAATCTGCGCGGAAAAGCGTGATTTCGACTTATTCCAAAGTTTGTAGAACTGCAAATAGCACTCTGAAAACACGAAATTTAATGTATCTGGTGCTAGATTCTTTCATATAACGCACTTTTGGAGCAAAATCTAGCCTCTGAGCAGATTTACAGAGTCAAAAATTTCTCAACGAGACTCAGAAGAAACGCCGATAACTTGCTGGATCGCGAAATTTTGTGCATTTGATGACGGATTCATGCGTATTATGCTGTATTAGATAGATTTTTGTGATTTGCGATACTTTGAAACTGCTCAGAATGTGGTAATTTTGACTTATTTCAAACTTCATATAACTGCATATGGCGCTCTGAAAACACGAAATATGATGTTTTTGTCAATAGATTCATACATATTATGAGGTCCTGAATAGGAATATGAACTTTTTGATTGTGAAAATCCGCGCGGAAAAGCGTGATTTTGACTTATTCCAAAGTTTGTAAAACTGCAAATAGCACTCTAAAAACACGTAATATGATGTATTTGGTGCTAGATTCCGCCATATAATGCACTTTTGGAGCAAAATCTTGCTCCTGAGCAGATTCACAGAGTACCAAAAATTGCTCAACGAGACTCAGAAAAAACGCCGATAACTTGCTGGAAACGCAAAATTTTGTGCATTTGAGGACGGATTCATGCGTATTATGTTGTATTGGATAGAATTATGTGATTTGCTATACTTTGAAACTGCTCAGAATGTGGTCATCTTGACTTATTTCAAACTTCATATAACTGCAGATAGCGCTTTGAAAACACGGAATATAAGGTCCTGAATAGGAATATGAACTTTTTGATTGTGAAAATCTGCGCGGAAAAGCGTGATTTCGACTTATTCCAAAGTTTGTAAATCTGCAAATAGCACTCTTAAAACACGAAATATGATATATTTGGTGCTAGATTCTGCCATATAACGCACTTTTGAAGCAAAATCTTGCTTCTGAGCAGATTTACAGAGTCAAAAATTTCTCAACGAGACTCGGAAAAAACGCCGATAACTTGCTGGAAACGCAAAATTCTGTGCATTCAAGGACGGATTCATGCGTATTATGTTGTATTGGATAGATTTATGTAATTTGCGATACTTTGGAACTGCTCAGAATGTGGTTATTTTGATTTATTTCAAACTTCATATAACTGCAGATAGCGCTCTGAAAACACGAAATATGATGTTTTTGTCAATAGATTCATACATATTATGAGGTCCTGGATAGGAATATGAACTTTTTGATTGTGAAAATCCGCGCGGAAAAGCGTGATTTCGACATCCCAATGTTTGTAAAACTGCAAATAGCACTCTAAAAACACGGAATATGATGTATTTGGTGCTAGATTCTGCCATATAACGCACTTTTGAAGCAAAATCTTGCTTCTGAGCAGATTTACAGAGTCAAAAATTTCTCAACGAGACTCAGAAAAACGCCCATAACTTGCTGGAAACGCAGAATTTTGTGCATTTGAGGACGGATTCATGCGTATTATGTTGTATTGGATAGATTTATGTGATTTGCAATACCTTGAAACTGCTCAGAATGTGGTAATTTTGACTTATTTCAAACTTCATATAACTGCAGATAGCGCTCTGAAAACACGAAATATGACGTTTTTGTCAATAGATTCATACATATTATGAGGTTCAGAATAGGAATATGAGCTTTTTGATTGAGAGAATCTGCGCGGAAAAGCGTGATTTTGACTTATTTCAGAGTTTGTAAAACTGCAAATAGCACTCCAAAAACACGAAATATGATGTATTTGGTGCTAGATTCTGCCATATAACGCAGTTTTGAAGCAAAATCTTGCTTCTGAGCAGATTCACAGAGTCAAAAATTTCTCAACGAGACTCAGGAGAAACGCCGATAACTTGCCAGAAACGCAAAATTTCGTGCATTTGAGGACGGATTCATGCGTATTATGTTGTATTGGATAGATTTATGTGATTTGCGATACTTTGAAACTGCTCAGAATGTGGTAATTTTGACTTATTCCAAACTCCATATAACTTTAGATAGCGCTCTAAAGACACGAAATATGATGTTTTTGTCAATAGATTCATGCATATTATGAGATCCTGAATAGGAATTTGAACTTTTTGATAGTGAAAATCCGCGCGAAAGAGCGTGATTTCGACGTTTTCGAAAGTCTGTCGAAATGCAAATAGCACTCTAAAAACACGAAATATGATGTATTTGGTGCTAGATTCTGCCATATAACGCACTTTTGAAGCAAAATCTTGCTTCTGAGCAGATTTACAGAGTCAAAAAGTTCTCAACAAGACTCGGAAAAAACGCCGATAACTTGCTGGAAACGCAGAATTTTGTGCATTCGAGGACAAATTCATGCGTATTATGTTGTATTGGATAGATTTATGTGATTTGCGATACCTTGAAACTGCTCAGAATGTTGTAATTCTGACTTATTTCAAACTTCATATAACTGCAGATGGCGCTCTGAAAACACGAAATATGACGTTTTTGTCAATAGATTCATACATATTATGAGGTTCAGAATAGGAATATGAACTTTTTGATTGTAAGAATCTGCGCGGAAAAGCTTGATTTTGACTTATTCCAGAGTTTGTAAAACTGCAAATAGCACTCTAAAAACACGAAATATGATGTATTTGGTGCTAGATTCTGCCATATAACGCACTTTTGAAGCAAAATCTTGCTTCTGAGCAGATTTACAAAGTCAAAAATTTCTCAACAAGACGCAGAAAAAACGCCGATAACTTGCTGGAAACGCGAAATTTTGTGCATTCATGGACGGCTTTATGCGTGTTATGTTGTATTGGATAGATTTATGTGATTTGCGATACTTTGAAACTGCTCAGAATGTGGTAAGTTTAACTTATTTCAAACTTCATATAACTACAGATAGCGCTCTGAAAACACAGAATATGATGTTTTTCTCAATGGATTCATACATATTATGAGGTCCTGAATAGGAATATGAACTTTTTGATTGTAAAAATTCGCGCGGAAAAGCATGATTTCGACTTATTCCAAAGTTTGTAAAACTGCAAATAGCACCCTTAAAACACGAAGTATGATGTATATGGTGGTAGATTCTGCCATATAACGCACTTTTGAAGCAAAATCTTGCTTCTGAGCAGATTTACAGAGTCAAAAATCTCTCAACGAGACCCAAAAAAAACGCTGATAACTTGCTGGAAACACAAAATTTTGTGCATTTGAGGACGGATTCATGCGTATTATGTTGTATTGAATAGATTTATGTGATTTGCGATACTTTAAAACTGCTCAGAATGTGGTAATTTTGACTTATTCCAAACTTCATATAACTGCAGATAGCGCTCTGAAAACACGAGATATGATGTTTTTGTTAATAGATTCATACATATTTTGAGGTCCTGAATAGGAATATGAACTTTTTGATCGTGAGAATCTGCGCGGAAAAGCGTGATATCGACTTATTCCAAAGTTTGTAAAACTGCAAATAGCACTCTAAGAACACGAAATATGATGTATTTGGTGCTAGATTCTGCCATATAACGCACATTTAAAGCAAAATCTTGCTTCTGAGCATATTTACAGAGTCAAAAATTTCTCAACGAGACTTGGAAAAAACGCCGATAACTTGCTGGAAACGCAAAATTCTGTGCATTCGAGGACGGATTTGCGATACTTTGGAACTGCTCAGAATGTGGTAATTTTGACTTATTTCAAACTTCATATAACTGCAAATAGCGCTCTGAAAACACGAAATATGATGTTTTTGTCAATAGATTCATACATATTATGAGGTCCTGAATAGAAATATGAACTTTTTGATTGTGAAAATCTGCGCGGAAAAGCGTGATTTCGACTTATTCCAGAGTTTGTAAATCTTCAAATAGCACTCTAAAAACACGAAATATGACGTATTTGGTGCTAGATTCTGCCATATAACGCACTTTTGAAGCAAAATCTTACTTCTGAGCAGATTTACAGAGTCAAAAATTTCTCAACGAGACTCAGAAAAAACGCCGATAACTTGCTGAGAACGCAGAATCTTGTGCATTTGAGGACGGATTCATGCGTATTATGTTGCATTGGATAGATTTATGTGATTTGCGATACCTTCAAACTGCTCAGAATGTGGTAATTTTGACTTATTTCAAACTTCATATAACTGCAGATAGCGCTCTGAAAACACGAAATATGACGTTTTTGTCAATAGATTCATACATAATATGAGGTTCAGAATAGGAATATGAGCTTTTTGATTGAGAGAATCTGCGCGGAAAAGCGTGATTTTGACTTATTTCAGAGTTTGTAAAAGTGCAAATATCACTCCAAAAACACGAAATATGATGTATTTGGTGCTAGATTCTGCCATATAACGCAATTTTGAAGCAAAATCTTGCTTCTGAGCAGATTTACAAAGTCAAAAATTTCTCAACAAGAATCAGAAAAAACGCCGATAACTTGCTGGAAACGCAAAATTTTGTGCATTCGAGGACGGATTCATGCGTATTATGTTGTATTGGATAGATTTATGTGATTTGCGATACTTTGAAACTGCTCAGAATGTGGTAATTTTGACTTATTTCAAACTTCATATTACTACAGATAGCGCTCTGAAAACACGGAATATGATGTTCTTCTCAATGGATTCATACATATTATGAGGTCCTGAATAGGAATATGAACTTTTTGATTGTGAGAATTCGCGCGGAAAAGCGTGATTTTGACTTATTCCAAAGCTTGTAAAACTGCAAATAGCACTCTAAAAACACGAAATATGATGTATTTGGTGCTAGATTCTGCCATATAACGCACTTTTGAAGCAAAATCTTGCTTCTTAGCGTCTTTAGAGTCAAAAATTTCTCAACGAGACTCAGAAAAAACGCCGATAACTTGCTGGAAACGCAAAATTTTGTGCATTTGAGGACGGATTCATGCGTATTATGTTGTATTGGATAGATTTATGTGATTTGCGATACTTTGAAACTGCTCAGAATGTGGTAATCTTGACTCATTTCAAACTTCATATAACTGCAGATAGCGCCTTGAAAACACGGAATATGACGTTTTTGTCAATAGATTCATACATATTATGAGGTTCAGAATAGGAATATGAACTTTTTGATTGTGAGAATCTGCGCGGAAAAGCGTGATTCTGACTCATTCCAGAATTTGTAAAACTGCAAATAGCACTCCAAAAACACGAAATATGATGTATTTGGTGCTAGAGTCTGCCATATAACGCACTTTTGAAGCAAAATCTTACCTCTGAGCAGATTTACAGAGTCAAAAATTTCTCAACGAGACTCAGAAAAAACGCCGATAACTTGCTGGAATCGCAAGATTTTGTGCATTTGAGGACGGATACATGCGTATTATGTTGTGTTGGATAGATTTATGTGATTAGCGATACTTTGAAACTGCTCAGAATGTGGTAATCGTGACTTATTTCAAACTTCATGTAACTGCAGATAGCGCTTTGAAAACACGGAATATGAGGTCCTGGATAGGAATATGAACTTTTTGATTGTGAAAATCTGCGCGGAAAAGCGTGATTTGGACTTATTCCAAAGTTTGTAAATCTTCAAATAGCACTCTAAAAACACGAAATATGATGTAATTGGTGCTAGATTCTGCCATATAACGCACTTTTAAAGCAAAATCTTGCTTCTGAGCTGATTTACAGAGTCAAAAATTTCTCAACGAGCTCAGAAAAAACGCCGATATTTTGCTGGAAACTCAGAATTTTGTGCATTTGAAGACGGATTTGTGCGTATTATGTTGTATTGGATAGATTTATGTGATTTGCGATACCTTCAAACTGATCAGAATGCGGTAATTTTGACTTATTTCAAACTTCATATAACTGCAGATAGCGCTCTGAAAACACGAAATATGATGTTTCTGTCAATAGATTCATACATATCATGAGGTCCAGAATAGGAATATGAACTTTTTGATTGTGAGAATCCGCGCGGAAGAGCGTGATTTTGAGTTATTCCAAAGATTGTAAAACTGCAAAAAGCACTCTAAAAACACGAAGTATGATGTATTTGGTGCTAGATCCTGCCATATAACGCACTTTTGAAGCAAAATCTCACCTCTGAGCAGATTTACAGAGTCAAAAATTTCTCAACGAGACTCAGAAAAAACGCCGATAACTTGCTGGAATCGTAAGATTTTGTGCATTTGAGGACGGATACATGCGTATTATGTTGTGTTGGATAGATTTATGTGATTAGCGATACTTTGAAACTGCTCAGAATGTGGTAATTTTGACCTATTTCAAACTTCATATAACTGCAGATAGCGCTCTGAAAACACGAAATATGATGTTTTTGTTAATAGATTCATACATATTATGAGGTCCTGAATAGGAATATGAACTTTTTGATTGTGAAAATCTGCGCGGAAAAGCGTGATTTCGACTTATTCCAAAGTTTGTAAATCTGCAAATAGCACTCTAAAAACACGAAATATGATGTATTTGGTGCTAGATTCTGCCATATAACGCACTTTTGAAGCAAAATCTTGCTTCTGAGCAGATTTACAGAGTCAAAAATTTCTCAACGAGTTCCAGAAAAAACGCCGATAACTTGCTGGAAACGCAGAATTTTGTGCATTTGAAGACGGATTCATGCGTATTATGTTGTATTGGATAGATTCATGTGATTTGCGATACCTTGAAACTGCTCCGAATGTGGTAATTTTGACTTATTTCAAACTTCATATAACTGCAGATAGCGCGCTGAAAACACGTAATATGATGTTTCTGTCAGTAGATTCATACATATTATGAGGTCCAGAATAGGATTATTATCTCTTTGATTGTGAGAATCTGCGCGAAAAAGCCTGATTTTGACTCATTCCAAAGTTTGTAAAACTGCAAATTGCACTCTAAAAACACGAGATATGATGTATTTGGTGCTAGATTCTGCCATATAACGCACTTTTGAACCAAATTCTTACTTCTGAGCAGATTTACAGAGTCAAAAATTCCTCAACGAGACTCAGAAAAAACGCCTATAACTTGCTGGGAACGCAGAATTTTGTGCATTCAAAGACGGATTCATGCGTATTATGTTGTATTGGATAGATTTATGTGATTTGCGATACTTTGGAACTGCTCAAAATGTGGTTATTTTGACTTATTTCAAACTTCATATAACTGCAGATAGCGCTCTGAAAACACGAAATATGATGTTTTTGTAAATAGATTCATACATATTATGAGGTCCAGAATAGGAATATGAACTTTTTGATGGTGAGAATTTGCGCGGAAAAGCGTGATTTTGACTTATTCCAAAGTTTGTAAAACTGCAAATAGCACTCTAAAAACACGAAATATGATGTATTTGGTGCTAGATTCCGCCATATAACGCACTTTTGAAGCAAAATCTTGCTTCTCAGCAGATTTACAGAGTCAAAAATTTCTCAACGAGACTCAGAAAAATCGCCGATAACTTGCTAAAAACGCCAAATTTTGTGCATTTGAGTACGGATTCATGCGTATTATGTTGTACTGGATAGATTTATGTGATTTGCGATACTTTGAAACTGCTCAGAATGTGGTAATTCTGACTTAATTCAAACTTCATATAACTGCAGATAGCGCTCTGAAAACACGAAATATGATGTTTCTGTCAATAGATTCATACATATTATGAGGTCCAGAATAGGAATATGAACTTTCTGATTGTGAGAATCTGCGCGGAAAAGCCTGATTTTGACTCATTCCAAGGTTTGTAAAACTGCAAATAGCACTCTAAAAGCACGAAATATGATGTATTTGGTGCTAGATTCTGCCATATAATGCACTTTTGAAGCAAAATCTTGCTTCTGAGAAGATTTACAGAGTCAAAAATCTCTCAACAAGACTCAGAAAAAACGCCGATAACTTGCTGGAAACGCAAAATTTTGTGCATTCGAGAACGGATTCATGCGTATTATGTTGTATTGGATAGATTTATGTGATTTGCGATACTTTCAAACTGCTCAGAATGTGGTAATTAAGACATATTTCAAACTTCATATAACTACAGATAGCGCTCTGAAAACACGGAATATGATGTTTTTTCAATGGATTCATACATATTATGAGGTCCTGAATAGGAATATGAACTTTTTGATTGTGAAAATACGCGCGGAAAAGCGTGATTTTGACTTATTCCAAAGTTTGTAAAACTGCAAATGGCACTCCAAAAACACGAAATATGATGTGTTTGGTGCTAGATTCTGCCATATAACGCACTTTTGAAGCAAAATCTTCCTTCTTAGCAGATTTACAGAGTCAAAAATTTCTCAACGAGGCTCAGAAAGAACGCCAATAACTTGCTGGAAACGCAAAATTTTGTGCATTTGAGTACGGATTCATGCGTATTATGTTGTACTGGATAGATTTATGTGATTTGCGATACTTTGAAACTGCTCAGAATGTGGTAATTTTGACTTATTTCAAACTTCATATAACTGCAGATAGCGCTCTGAAAACACAAAATATGATGTTTTTGTCAAAAGATTCATACATATTATGAGGTCCTGAATAGGAATATGAACTTTTTGATTGTGAAAATCCGCGCGGAAGAGCGTGATTTTGACTTATTCCAAAGATTGTAAAACTGCAAATAGCACTCTAAAAACACGAAGTATGATGTATTTGGTGCTAGATTCTGCCATATAACAAACTTTTGAAGCAAAATCTTGCCTCTGAGCAGATTTACAGAGTCAAAAATTTCTCAACGAGACTCAGACAAACGCCGATAACTTGCTGGAAACGCAAAATTTTGTGCATTCGAGGACGGATTCATGCGTATTATGTTGTATTGGATACATTTATGTGATTTGCGATACTTTGAAACTGCTCCGAATGTGGTAATTTTGGCTTATTTCAAACTTCATATAACTGCAGATAGCGCTCTGAAAACACGAAATATGATGTTTTTGTCAATAGATTCATACATATTATGAGATCCAGAATAGGGATATTAACTTTTTGATTGTGAAAATCCGCGCGGAAAAGCGTGATTTCGACTTATCCAAAAGTTTGTAAAACTGCAAATAGCACTCTAAAAACACGAGATATGATGTGTTTGGTGCTAGATTCTGCCATATAACGCACTTTTGAAGCAAAATCTTGCTTCTGAGCAGATTTACAGAGTCAAAAATTTCTCAACGAGACTCAGAGAAAACGCCGATAACTTGCTGGAAACGCAAAATTTCGTGCATTCGAGGACGGATTAATGCGTATTATGTTGTATTGGATAGATTTATGTGACTTGCGATACTTTGAAACTGCTCAGAATGTGGTAATTTTGACTTATTTCAAACTTCATATAACTGCAGATAGCGCTTTGAAAACATGGAATATGATGTTTCTGTTGATAGATTCATACATATTATGAGGTCCTGAATAGGAATATGAACTTTTTGATTGTGAAAATCTGCGCGGAAAAGCGTGATTTCGACTTATTCCAAAGTTTGTAAATCTGCAAATAGCACTCTTAAAACACGAAATATGATATATTTGGTGCTAGATTCTGCCATATAACGCACTTTTGAAGCAAAATCTTGCTTCTTAGCAGATTTACAGAGTCAAAAATTTCTCAACGAGACTCAGAAAAAACGCCGATAACTTGCTGAAAACGCCAAATTTTGTGCATTTAAGTACGGATTCATTCGTATTATGTTGTACTGGATAGATTTATGTGATTTGCGATACTTTGAAACTGCTCAGAATGTGGTAATTCTGACTTATTTCAAACTTCATATAACTGCAGATAGCGCTCTGAAAACACGGAATATGATGTTTTTGTCAAGAGATTCATACATATTATGAGGTCCTGAATAGGAATATGAACTTTTTGATTGTGAAAATCCGCGCGGAAGAGCGTGATTTTGAGTTATTCCAAAGATTTTAAAACTGCAAATAGCACTCTAAAAACACGAAGTATGATGTATTTGGTGCTAGATTCTGCCATATAACGCACTTTTGAAGCAAAATCTTGCCTCTGAGCAGATTTACAGAGTCAAAAATATCTCAACGAGACTCAGAAAAAACGCCGATAACTTGCTGGAAACGCAAAATTTTGTGCATTTGAGGACGGATTCATGCATATTATGTTGTATTGGATAGATTTATGTGATTTGCGATACTTTGAAACTGCTCAGAATGTGGTAATTTTGACTTATTTCAAACTTCATATAACTGCAGATAGCGCTTTGAAAACATGGAATATGATGTTTCTGTTGATAGATTCATACATATTATGAGGTCCTGAATAGGAATATGAACTTTTTGATTGTGAAAATCTGCGCGGAAAAGCGTGATTTCGACTTATTCCAAAGTTTGTAAATCTGCAAATAGCACTCTAAAAACACGAAATATGATGTATTTGGTGCTAGATTCTGCCATATAACGCACTTTTGAAGCAAAATCTTACTTCTGAGCAGATTTACAGAGTCAAAAATTTCTCAACGAGTTCCAGAAAAAACGCCGATAACTTGCTGGAAACGCAAAATTTTGTGCATTTGAGGACGGATTCATGCTTATTATTGTGAATGTTAGACGTTTAGAAAAGGCTTTCAATGTTTGTACTTTATTTATTACGTCAATTCTTAATACAAATATATTGATTCATTATGATTCAAAAATACGTGACATGTAAAACCGTAACTAATATCAATATAAAAACTAAATCTATTTTTTACATCCTCCCCCGGCAGAATAGTATCCACTTCTAGTGGATAAAGGAGTTGTACTGGTCTTTGTGACTTCAAACCGTTGCTGAGTTGAGCCTCACATGCTCTCGTTCTTCCGTCTCGACCCTGAAACAAATCTACAATCCTTACCATCTTTCAACATAGCCTTAGAAGTTGTTGATCGTGCAGTAATGCAACATCTCCTTTCTTCAATTCTTTGATCTTCGTTTTGGGATTATGATGCATAGATCTGACTTGTTGTAAGTAATCTGTACTCCATCGATGCCATAATTTGGTTACTTTAAATTCTCGATTCTTCCATATCTGAAGAATATCATTTCGACAAATTTCAGGACTTTTTAAATCCGTACTAAATCCAATGTCACTTGACTCAATGAGAAAATATGCTGGAGATAAAATCATTAAATTTGTAGGATCGTCATCAATATAAGTTAAAGGCCGTGAATTAACAGTAGCTTCTACCTCAGACAAAATTGTGTTTAACTCGTCGTAATCAACACGAGCTTTGCCGAGAGTTATTTTCAGAGCATCTCTTACGGTTTTTACCAATCGCTCCCAAAAACCGCCCCACCAATCAGCTCTTTCTATGATGAATCTCCATTCTATTCGATATTCTCTTACCAATTCTTGGAGTCTTACAGACCTCAGAATACAGAATAGTTCTTTTATTTCGAGCGATGTTCGTCGAAATGTCTTTGCGTTATCGGAATATATGACATTTGGAACTCCTCTTCTTGCAATAAATCTACGTAAAGCCCTGATGCAACTTTCTGTTGTTAAATCAGGAACCATTTCCAGATGGATTGCTCTAACTACTGCGCAAGTTAGCAGCATCACGTAAACTTTGATTTGTTTGTTACCGCTAGTTACATACAATGGTCCTGTGAAGTCTATTCCCGTAACTTTGGATGGATTGGCCATTGTTAATCTATTTTTTGGTATCGGTGCAAAAGGCTCGTTTCCAGCTTTACCCTTCATCCGTTTACATTTGCGGCATTTTGATATTATAGATTTCACTTGTTGTCTTCCATGTACAATCCAAAATTTCTTTCTTACCTCATTTAATGTGGCATTAACGCCAAAATGCAAAATCTTTTCATGCATCTTGCAATAACTTTACTTGAAAACGATGATTTTTGAGGTAGAATGACTGGCTGTTTTGTTTCATGCGGTAAACAAGATTCTTGTATCCTACCACCCAATCTCATAATACCATTTTCATCTAAAAACGGGCCAAGTGTCAGAATTGATGAATGTCTACTTATTGTTTTTCCTGTAGATAAAGCTTGTATTTCATCTACAAATTCAGATCGTTGTACATATTTTATCCAATAAATTTCAGCCCTGTTTATTTCACCAACTGTTAAAGGACCAGAGATTTTCTTTTTTTATTGTACCATTTCTACAAATCTTTGAACATATGCTGTTACATGCAATATTTTCTCTAATTTCTCAAATCTTTCAAATCCAAATAAAGATCGGAACTCAACACTGTCATTCTTTCCTTCTACTTCAATAATATTTGCCAATATTTTATTTTGTTCCCCATTATTTTCTTCAATGTCATTTATTGGCCAATTTTCCCGCTCTTCGCGCAGCCATTTTGGTCCTTGAAGCCACATTTTTGATTCACATAGTGATTTTGCTGATACTCCTCTACTCAACAAATCAGCAGGATTTTCTTTGCTTGGGCAATACCTCCATTCACCCTTTGTCAAATTTTGTATCTCGTTTACTCTATTTGTGACATACTTTCCTCTTTTGTTTTTTCCCTTTATCCAGTAAAGAGTTATCTTTGAATCTGACCACAAATATAGCCTCCTTATATTCAATTCTAAATATTTTAAAATATTATTTTGTAGTCTGACTGCACATAAGGCAGCAGTTAGTTCAAGTTTCGGTAGCGTCAATTCTTTTCTTCCTTTTTTATTTAAAGGAGCGATCCGATTTTTTGCAATTAAAAAAGAACAAGTTTCAGTTTTTAGACATTTCAAATATGCCACTGTTCCATACGCTTGTAAACTTGCGTCAGCAAAAACATGTAATTCCACATTATCATTATTATTATTTATAATCATGCGAGGAATTTGAAAATTCTCTAATATTGGCGACTCTTCATGCCATTTTCTCCATTCAATCTCTAAATCTTCTGGCAAATGTGTATCCCACTCCAAACTTTGTTTCCATATATCTTGTAATATTATTTTTATTCTCACAGTATAAGGTCCAAGAACTCCTAACGGATCGAAAATTCTTGACATAGTTTGGAGAACACTTCTTTTGGTTGGACACATCTCCATTCTTACGGTTTTGCAACATGATATATCGACTGACAATTCGTCAGTTGTACTGTACCACAAAATTCCTAACACCTTCTTTGACTCATTTTCCTTAATAGATTCTGTATTGTCTCTAAACAATGAGTTTAATTCAACATTATTTGAACTCCATTTTCTTAAATTCATGTTCGCTGATTTTAGAATTTCTTTAGACTGCTTATAAATCATAATAGCCTCTTCCAAATTATTTGTGGCTAGTATTAAATCGTCAACGTAGAACGATTTATTTAAAATTGTTGCCGTTTTTTTCAATAACTCCGGTCGATTCTCTAAATGCTTTTTCAGAGTAGCTGCTAACAAAAAGGGACTTGTGGTTACTCCAAATGTTACTCTTTTCATACGATATGTTATTAAAGTCGGTAATCCTGACGTTGATGCAATATTTTTTTTAATTGGCTTGTCGAACCATGAAAATTGATGTGAATCGCTATCTTCCTCTTTCAATGCTATTTGAAGAAACGCCTTTTCAATGTCTGCAATTATGCCAATTGAACCAATTCGAAAATTCAATATGATTTTCACTAAATCTGGAACTAAGTTTGCACCGATCAATAATTGTTCGTTTAATGATTCAAATGCAGGACCGTGTGCTGAATAATCATAAACTACACGTAACTTGGTTGTCTCCCTATCTTCGCGATAAACTGGTCTATGAGGCATATAATAAATTTTAGAACCACTTGAAATTTTTGGGACAATTTCAGCACAATCGTTCAGCATATATTCTCGTATTGCGCAGTCGTATTCATATAGTTTATTATTTCGCAATAGTTTATTCGTTAAATTATTCACACGAGTTAATGCTCCAGTATAGTTTGAATCTAAATGTTGCTCATGTCTCCATGGCAGCGATACCTCATAGCGACTGTCTTTGAATTCAATGCTGTTTCTCATGAAATCTTCGGTAAAACTATTATTTACCTTTTCATTTGAATTTATACCAATAGTTTCTAGAGCCCAAAAGTCTCTTATGTTTAAATCTTCAGCAAACGTTTGCACATTTAAATTTGTTACTAAATTCAAATTGACCATAAAATCATAAGTATTATCATTATTACTACCAGAACCAAGTAATGTCCATCCAAATTTTTAATTGACCGCAGTTAAATCTTCCGTTAACCGTTGGGTTTCACCCGTGATTATTTTCCAATAGTTATCAGCTCCTACTAATAATGCTATTCCATTCACTGTCAGTGGGTTTTGCCTAACGTCTGCTAATTGATGATGTTTTGCAAACTCGAAAATGCTGATATTTTTTGTACAAGGTGTCTTTAAAGAATCAAAACAAATTTCCGGAACTTCGACTGCCTCTATCTCAGTTAATTCGTTACTATATTGACTCTTCAAATTCATTTTGACCCTGTTACATAATCGTGATGGCGCTTGTGTATTTTTCCCGAAAGGTTGAATGGCTATTTTATGTGTACCCGTTACTGGTAAATCTAATTGTCGTGACAAACTTTCTTCTATAAAAGTTAATTGACTCCCGCTATCTATTATCATACGAGCTAGTATATCTTTATTTTCATCATTTTTTGCTATATAAACACAGGCAGTCATCAAATAAACGTTATCAATTTGCCCATTCGTTAATAAATTTATTGAACTAGATTTATTCGTTATGCTAGCCTTAATGCTATCGGTTTTTTGAAGTTCTTTATATTTTGGATCGCACATAGCAGTTACATGCCTGTATTTACATTTCGCACATTTCAAATCCCTAGTTTTGCAATTTCTTGAATTATGATTTGCCTTAGTACAACGAAAACAAAGCCTATTTTTTCTCAAAATATTTTTCTTTTCCTCTATAGTCATTGAACTATCACAATCCTTCGTCTGGTGTGCTTTGGCTTGACAAAACAAACAACAATCTTTCACACTTGTTAAAAAATTTGCCGCCGTGAAAGGTTTAAATTTATTTCGTACCTTATCTATATTATTGTTTAACACCTTTTGACTATCCCACTCATTTGAACAACGTGCTTGTTCAATTGAATCTAATTCCATTTTAATAAATTGCAGTAATCTAGTTATCTGTTTGTTATAATCAATATTTTGCTCATTACTGCTTGAATTGTTTTCGTTCAAATCATTATCGCTCAACTTCTGTTTATTATATGAAATTCTCAAATTAAACGGTAATGCCTTAAAGATGATCGATTTTACCAGTAGACCATACTGATTTGTCGAAATGCCCAAAGTTGTCAATGATTTGGTTATTGTTGAAGCAGTATTGTATAATTTTCTCAAACCAAAAATGTCTTTTTCATATTTAACATGACATAGCTAATAATCTTTGAATATAAATATCTACAACACGTTCCTTATCATCATATTCAGCCTTTAACATTTCAATTGCATCCTTGTATGATGACTGACTTGATGTCAATCCGTTTATTGTTACCAATGCCTTGCCTAACAAATAAGATTTTAAATAGGAAAACTTAGCTGAATCATCTAAATTTTGATTTTCATGTATTGCTAAGCTGTAATGTTCCCAAAAGGCAGGCCAATTCTCTATATTTCCATCAAATTTAACAATTTCAAGCTTTGGTAATTTAATTAATGATTGTGCATGTCTACCTGATGTCTGTCGATTCTCTTCATCATTCTGCAAACCTTGTGAAACTGTACCTGTATTTTCGCTTCTTGCTTTTGCGTCATTCATTCGTTGTTCTAATTTTGCAGAAATTCTTACGGCATTATCATTGTATTCCACTATCTTCTCGCATTCCTTTTCCTGTTGATTTTCTTGAATTGAAGGAGCTAGTTTTTCGTTAATAACTTCCAACTGTCTTTGTGCGGCTGTTACTCGTGCTATGAGTACCGGTATCTCGTTTATTTCGATATTCTCTTTCTTGATCATTTCTTCTCCTTCTTTTATCAAGCTTGTTAACTGTGTTCGATAAGTTTTTTTCGTCATAAGAATTCACCGTTTTCTTCAATACAAACACTAAACCACACCGGTTTTCTTCGTTTAATTTCCCGGGTTTCGGCACCAATTGTGAATGTTAGACGTTTAGAAAAGGCTTTAAATGTTTGTACTCTATTTATTACGTCAATTCTTAATACAAATATATTGATTCATTATGATTCAAAAAATACGTGACATGTAAAACCGTAACTAATATCAATATCAAAACTGAATCTTGTTTTTGTTTTCGCCTTCTTCATTTTTCAGATATATTTTTTACAATTATGTTGTATTGGATAGATTCATGTGATTTGCGATACTTTGAAACTGCTCAGAATGTGGTAATTTTGACTTATTTCAAACTTCATATAACTGCAGATAGCGCTCCGAAAACACGGAATATGATGTTTTTGTCAATAGATTCATACATATTATGAGGTCCGGAATAGTAATATGAACTTTTTGATTGTGAAAATCTGAGCGGGAAAGCGTGATTCCGACTTATTCCAAAGTTTGTAAAACTGCAAATAGCCCTCTAAGAACACGAAATATGATGTATTTGGTGCTAGATTCTGCCATATAACGCACTTTTGAAGCAAAATCTTACTTCTGAGCAGATTTACAGGGTCTAAAATTTCTCAACGAGATTCAGAAAAAACGCCGATAACTTGCTGGAAACGCCAAATTTAGTGCATTTGGGGACGGATTCATGCGTATTATGTTGTATTGGATAGATTTATGTGATTTGCGATACTTTCAAACTGCTCAGAATGTGGTAATTTTGTATTATCTCAAACTTCATATAACTGCAGATAGCGCTCTGAAAACACGAAATATGATGTTTTTGTCAATAGATTCATCCATATTATGAGGTCCTGAGTAGGAATATGAACTTTTTGATTGTGAAAATCTGCGCGGAAAAGCGTGATTCCGACTTATTCCAAAGTTTGTTAAACTGCAAATAGCACTCTAAAAACACGGAAAATGATGTATTTGGTGCTAGATTGTGCCATATAACGCACTTTTGAAGCAAAATCTTGCTTCTGAGCAGATTTACAGAGTGAAAAATTGCTCAACAAGACTCAGAAAAAACGCCGATAACTTGCTGGAAACGCAAAATTTTGTGCATTTGAATACGGATTCATGCGTATTATGTTGTATTGGATAGATTTATGTGATTTGCGATACTTTGAAACTGCTCAGAATGTGGTAATTTTGACTTATTTCAAACTTCATATAACTGCAGATAGCGCTCTGAAAACACAGAATATGATGTTTTTGTCAAAAGATTCATACATATTATGAGGTCCTGAATAGGAATATGAACTTTTTGATTGTGAAAATCCGCGCGGAAGAGCGTGATTTTGAGTTATTTCAAAGATTGTCAAACTGCGAATAGCACTCTAAAAACACGAAGTATGACGTATTTGGTGCTAGATTCTGCCATATAACGCACTTTTGAAGCAGAATCTTGCTTCTGAGCAGATTTACAGAGTCAAAAATTTCTCAACTAGACTCAGACAAACGCCGATAACTTGCTGGAAACGCAAAATTTTGTGCATTCGAGGACGGATTCATGCGTATTATGTTGTATTGGATACATTTATGTGATTTGCGATACTTTGAAACTGCTCCGAATGTGGTAATTTTGGCTTATTTCAAACTTCATATAACTGCAGATAGCGCTCTGAAAACACGAAATATGATGTTTTTGTCAATAGATTCATACATATTATGAGATCCAGAATAGGGATATTAACTTTTTGATTGTGAAAATCCGCGCGGAAAAGCGTGATTTCGACTTATCCAAAAGTTTGTAAAACTGCAAATAGCACTCTAAAAACACGAGATATGATGTGTTTGGTTCTAGATTCTGCCATATAACGCACTTTTGAAGCAAAATCTTGCTTCTGAGCAGATTTACAGAGTCAAAAATTTCTCAACGAGACTCAGAGAAAACGCCGATAACTTGCTGGAAACGCAAAATTTCGTGCATTCGAGGACGGATTAATGCGTATTATGTTGTATTGGATAGATTTATGTGATTTGCGATACTTTGAAACTGCTCAGAATGTGGTAATTTTGACTTATTTCAAACTTCATATAACTGCAGATAGCGCTCTTAAAACACAAAATATGATGTTTTTGTCAATGGATTCATACATATTATGAGGTCCTGAATAGGAATATGAACTTTTTGATTGTAAAAATTTGCGCGGAAAAGCGTGATTTCGACTTATTCCAAAGTTTGTGAAACTGCAAATAGCACTCTAAAAACACGGAATATGATGTATTTGGTGCTAGATTCCGCCATATAACGCACTTTTGAAGCAAAATCTTGCTTCTTAGCAGATTTACAGAGTCAAAAATTTCACAACGAGACTCAGAAAAAACGCCGATAACTTGCTGAAAACGCCAAATTTTGTGCATTTGAGTACGGATTCATGCGTATTATGTTGTACCGGATAGATTTATGTGATTTGCGATACTTTGAAACTGCTCAGAATGTGGTAATTCTGACTTATTTCAAACTTCATATAACTGCAGATAGCGCTCTGAAAACACGGAATATGATGTTTTTGTCAAGAGATTCATACATATTATGAGGTCCTGAATAGGAATATGAACTTTTTGATTGTGAAAATCCGCGCGGAAGAGCGTGATTTTGAGTTATTCCAAAGATTGTAAAACTGCAAATAGCACTCTAAAAACACGAAGTATGATGTATTTGGTGCTAGATTCTGCCATATAACGCACTTTTGAAGCAAAATCTTGCCTCTGAGCAGATTTACAGAGTCAAAAATATCTCAACGAGACTCAGAAAAAACGCCGATAACTTGCTGAAAACGCCAAATTTTGTGCATTTAAGTACGGATTCATGCGTATTATGTTGTACTGGATAGATTTATGTGATTTGCGATACTTTGAAACTGCTCAGAATGTGGTAATTCTGACTTATTTCAAACTTCATATAACTGCAGATAGCGCTCTGAAAACACGGAATATGATGTTTTTGTCAAGAGATTCATACATATTATGAGGTCCTGAATAGGAATATGAACTTTTTGATTGTTAAAATCCGCGCGGAAGAGCGTGATTTTGAGTTATTCCAAAGATTGTAAAACTGCAAATAGCACTCTAAAAACACGAAGTATGATGTATTTGGTGCTAGATTCTGCCATATAACGCACTGTTGAAGCAAAATCTTGCCTCTGAGCAGATTTACAGAGTCAAAAATATCTCAACGAGACTCAGAAAAAACGCCGATAACTTGCTGGAAACGCAAAATTTTGTGCATTTGAGGACGGATTCATGCATATTATGTTGTATTGGATAGATTTATGTGATTTGCGATACTTTGAAACTGCTCAGAATGTGGTAATTTTGACTTATTTCAAACTTCATATAACTGCAGATAGCGCTTTGAAAACATGGAATATGATGTTTCTGTTGATAGATTCATACATATTATGAGGTCCTGAATAGGAATATGAACTTTTTGATTGTGAAAATCTGCGCGGAAAAGCGTGATTTCGACTTATTCCAAAGTTTGTAAAACTGCAAATAGCACTCTAAAAACACGAAATATGATGTATTTGGTGCTAGATTCCGCCATATAACGCACTTTTGAAGCAAAATCTTGCTTCTTAGCAGATTTACAGAGTCAAAAATTTCTCAACGAGACTCAGAAAAAACGCCGATAACTTGCTGAAAACGCCAAATTTTGTGCATTTAAGTACGGATTCATGCGTATTATGTTGTACTGGATAGATTTATGTGATTTGCGATACTTTGAAACTGCTCAGAATGTGGTAATTCTGACTTATTTCAAACTTCATATAACTGCAGATAGCGCTCTGAAAACACGGAATATGATGTTTTTGTCAAGAGATTCATACATATTATGAGGTCCTGAATAGGAATATGAACTTTTTGATTGTGAAAATCCGCGCGGAAGAGCGTGATTTTGAGTTATTCCAAAGATTTTAAAACTGCAAATAGCACTCTAAAAACACGAAGTATGATGTATTTGGTGCTAGATTCTGCCATATAACGCACTTTTGAAGCAAAATCTTGCCTCTGAGCAGATTTACAGAGTCAAAAATATCTCAACGAGACTCAGAAAAAACGCCGATAACTTGCTGGAAACGCAAAATTTTGTGCATTTGAGGACGGATTCATGCATATTATGTTGTATTGGATAGATTTATGTGATTTGCGATACTTTGAAACTGCTCAGAATGTGGTAATTTTGACTTATTTCAAACTTCATATAACTGCAGATAGCGCTTTGAAAACATGGAATATGATGTTTCTGTTGATAGATTCATACATATTATGAGGTCCTGAATAGGAATATGAACTTTTTGATTGTAAAAATCTGCGCGGAAAAGCGTGATTTCGACTTATTCCAAAGTTTGTAAATCTGCAAATAGCACTCTAAAAACACGAAATATGATGTATTTGGTGCTAGATTCTGCCATATAACGCACTTTTGAAGCAAAATCTTACTTCTGAGCAGATTTACAGAGTCAAAAATTTCTCAACGAGTTCCAGAAAAAACGCCGATAACTTGCTGGAAACGCAAAATTTTGTTCATTTGAGGACGGATTCATGCTTATTATTGTGAATGTTAGACGTTTAGAAAAGGCTTTCAATGTTTGTACTCTATTTATTACGTCAATTCTTAATACAAATATATTGATTCATTATGATTCAAAAATACGTGACATGTAAAACCGTAACTAATATCAATATCAAAACTAAATCTATTTTTTACATCCTCCCCCGGCAGAATAGTATCCACTTCTAGTGGATAAAGGAGTTGTACTGGTCTTTGTGACTTCAAACCGTTGCTGAGTTGAGCCTCACATGCTCTCGTTCTTCCGTCTCGACCCTGAAACAAATCTACAATCCTTACCATCTTCCAACATAGCCTTAGAAGTTGTTGATCGTGCAGTAATGCAACATCTCCTTTCTTCAATTCTTTGATCTTCGTTTTGGGAGTATGATGCATAGATCTGACTTGTTGTAAGTAATCTGTACTCCATCGATGCCATAATTTGGTTACTTTAAATTCTCGATTCTTCCATATCTGAAGAATATCATTTCGACAAATTTCAGGACTTTTTAAATCCGTACTAAATCCAATGTCACTTGACTCAATGAGAAAATATGCTGGAGATAAAATCATTAAATTTGTAGGATCGTCATCAATATAAGTTAAAGGCCGTGAATTAACAGTAGCTTCTACCTCAGACAAAATTGTGTTTAACTCGTCGTAATCAACACGAGCTTTGCCGAGAGTTATTTTCAGAGCATCTCTTACGGTTTTTACCAATCGCTCCCAAAAACCGCCCCACCAATCAGCTCTTTCTATGATGAATCTCCATTCTATTCGATATTCTCTTACCAATTCTTGGAGTTTAACAGACCTCAGAATACAGAATAGTTTATTTCGAGCGATGTTCGTCGAAATGTCTTTGCGTTATCGGAATATATGACATTTGGAACTCCTCTTCTTGCAATAAATCTACGTAAAGCCCTGATGCAACTTTCTGTTGTTAAATCAGGAACCATTTCTAGATGGATTGCTCTAACTACTGCGCAAGTTAGCAGCATCACGTAAACTTTGATTTGTTTGTTACCGCTAGTTACATACAATGGTCCTGTGAAGTCTATTCCCGTAACTTTGGATGGATTGGCCATTGTTAATCTATTTTTTGGTATCGGTGCAAAAGGCTCGTTTCCAGCTTTACCCTTCATCCGTTTACATTTGCGGCATTTTGATATTATAGATTTCACTTGTTGTCTTCCATGTACAATCCAAAATTTCTTTCTTACCTCATTTAATGTGGCATTAACGCCAAAATGCAAAATCTTTTCATGCATCTTGCAATAACTTTACTTGAAAACGATGATTTTTGAGGTAGAATGACTGGCTGTTTTGTTTCATGCGGTAAACAAGATTCTTGTATCCTACCACCCAATCTCATAATACCATTTTCATCTAAAAACGGGCCAAGTGTCAGAATTGATGAATGTCTACTTATTGTTTTTCCTGTAGATAAAGCTTGTATTTCATCTACAAATTCAGATCGTTGTACATATTTTATCCAATAAATTTCAGCCCTGTTTATTTCACCAACTGTTAAAGGACCAGAGATTTTCTTTTTTTATTGTACCATTTCTACAAATCTTTGAACATATGCTGTTACATGCAATATTTTCTCTAATTTCTCAAATCTTTTAAATCCAAATAAAGATCGGAACTCAACACTGTCATTCTTTCCTTCTACTTCAATAATATTTGCCAATATTTTATTTTGTTCCCCATTATTTTCTTCAATGTCATTTATTGGCCAATTTTCCCGCTCTTCGCGCAGCCATTTTGGTCCTTGAAGCCACATTTTTGATTCACATAGTGATTTTGCTGATACTCCTCTACTCAACAAATCAGCAGGATTTTCTTTGCTTGGGCAATACCTCCATTCACCCTTTGTCAAATTTTGTATCTCGTTTACTCTATTTGTGACATACTTTCCTCTTTTGTTTTTTCCCTTTATCCAGTAAAGAGTTATCTTTGAATCTGACCACAAATATAGCCTCCTTATATTCAATTCTAAATATTTTAAAATATTATTTTGTAGTCTGACTGCACATAAGGCAGCAGTTAGTTCAAGTTTCGGTAGCGTCAATTCTTTTCTTCCTTTTTTATTTAAAGGAGCGATCCGATTTTTTGCAATTAAAAAAGAACAAGTTTCAGTTTTTAGACATTTCAAATATGCCACTGTTCCATACGCTTGTAAACTTGCGTCAGCAAAAACATGTAATTCCACATTATCATTATTATTATTTATAATCATGCGAGGAATTTGAAAATTCTCTAATGTTGGCGACTCTTCATGCCATTTTCTCCATTCAATCTCTAAATCTTCTGGCAAATGTGTATCCCACTCCAAACTTTGTTTCCATATATCTTGTAATATTATTTTTATTCTCACAGTATAAGGTCCAAGAACTCCTAACGGATCGAAAATTCTTGACATAGTTTGGAGAACACTTCTTTTGGTTGGACACATCTCCATTCTTACGGTTTTGCAACATGATATATCGACTGACAATTCGTCAGTTGTACTGTACCACAAAATTCCTAACACCTTCTTTGACTCATTTTCCTTAATAGATTCTGTATTGTCTCTAAACAATGAGTTTAATTCAACATTATTTGAACTCCATTTTCTTAAATTCATGTTCGCTGATTTTAGAATTTCTTTAGACTGCTTATAAATCATAATAGCCTCTTCCAAATTATTTGTGGCTAGTATTAAATCGTCAACGTAGAACGATTTATTTAAAATTGTTGCCGTTTTTTTCAATAACTCCGGTCGATTCTCTAAATGCTTTTTCAGAGTAGCTGCTAACAAAAAGGGACTTGTGGTTACTCCAAATGTTACTCTTTTCATACGATATGTTATTAAAGTCGGTAATCCTGACGTTGATGCAATATTTTTTTTAATTGGCTTGTCGAACCATAAAAATCGATGTGAATCGCTATCTTCCTCTTTCAATGCTATTTGAAGAAACGCCTTTTCAATGTCTGCAATTATGCCAATTGAACCAATTCGAGAATTCAATATGATTTTCACTAAATCTGGAACTAAGTTTGCACCGATCAATAATTGTTCGTTTAATGATTCAAATGCAGGACCGTGTGCTGAATAATCATAAACTACACGTAACTTGGTTGTCTCCCTATCTTCGCGATAAACTGGTCTATGAGGCATATAATAAATTTTAGAACCACTTGAAATTTTTGGGACAATTTCAGCACAATCGTTCAGCATATATTCTCGTATTGCGCAGTCGTATTCATATAGTTTATTATTTCGCAATAGTTTATTCGTTAAATTATTCACACGAGTTAATGCTCCAGTATAGTTTGAATCTAAATGTTGCTCATGTCTCCATGGCAGCGATACCTCATAGCGACTGTCTTTGAATTCAATGCTGTTTCTCATGAAATCTTCGGTAAAACTATTATTTACCTTTTCATTTGAATTTATACCAATAGTTTCTAGAGCCCAAAAGTCTCTTATGTTTAAATCTTCAGCAAACGTTTGCACATTTAAATTTGTTACTAAATTCAAATTGACCATAAAATCATAAGTATTATCATTATTACTACCAGAACCAAGTAATGTCCATCCAAATTTTTAATTGACCGCAGTTAAATCTTCCGTTAACCGTTGGGTTTCACCCGTGATTATTTTCCAATAGTTATCAGCTCCTACTAATAATGCTATTCCATTCACTGTCAGTGGGTTTTGCCTAACGTCTGCTAATTGATGATGTTTTGCAAACTCGAAAATGCTGATATTTTTTGTACAAGGTGTCTTTAAAGAATCAAAACAAATTTCCGGAACTTCGACTGCCTCTATCTCAGTTAATTCGTTACTATATTGACTCTTCAAATTCATTTTGACCCTGTTACATAATCGTGATGGCGCTTGTGTATTTTTCCCGAAAGGTTGAATGGCTATTTTATGTGTACCCGTTACTGGTAAATCTAATTGTCGTGACAAACTTTCTTCTATAAAAGTTAATTGACTCCCGCTATCTATTATCATACGAGCTAGTATATCTTTATTTTCATCATTTTTTGCTATATAAACACAGGCAGTCATCAAATAAACGTTATCAATTTGCCCATTCGTTAATAAATTTATTGAACTAGATTTATTCGTTATGCTAGCCTTAATGCTATCGGTTTTTTGAAGTTCTTTATATTTTGGATCGCACATAGCAGTTACATGCCTGTATTTACATTTCGCACATTTCAAATCCCTAGTTTTGCAATTTCTTGAATTATGATTTGCCTTAGTACAACGAAAACAAAGCCTATTTTTTCTCAAAATATTTTTCTTTTCCTCTATAGTCATTGAACTATCACAATCCTTCGTCTGGTGTGCTTTGGCTTGACAAAACAAACAACAATCTTTCACACTTGTTAAAAAATTTGCCGCCGTGAAAGGTTTAAATTTATTTCGTACCTTATCTATATTATTGTTTAACACCTTTTGACTATCCCACTCATTTGAACAACGTGCTTGTTCAATTGAATCTAATTCCATTTTAATAAATTGCAGTAATCTAGTTATCTGTTTGTTATAATCAATATTTTGCTCATTACTGCTTGAATTGTTTTCGTTCAAATCATTATCGCTCAACTTCTGTTTATTATATGAAATTCTCAAATTAAACGGTAATGCCTTAAAGATGATCGATTTTACCAGTAGACCATACTGATTTGTCGAAATGCCCAAAGTTGTCAATGATTTGGTTATTGTTGAAGCAGTATTGTATAATTTTCTCAAACCAAAAATGTCTTTTTCATATTTAACATGACATAGCTAATAATCTTTGAATATAAATATCTACAACACGTTCCTTATCATCATATTCAGCCTTTAACATTTCAATTGCATCCTTGTATGATGACTGACTTGATGTCAATCCGTTTATTGTTACCAATGCCTTGCCTAACAAATAAGATTTTAAATAGGAAAACTTAGCTGAATCATCTAAATTTTGATTTTCATGTATTGCTAAGCTGTAATGTTCCCAAAAGGCAGGCCAATTCTCTATATTTCCATCAAATTTAACAATTTCAAGCTTTGGTAATTTAATTAATGATTGTGCATGTCTACCTGATGTCTGTCGATTCTCTTCATCATTCTGCAAACCTTGTGAAACTGTACCTGTATTTTCGCTTCTTGCTTTTGCGTCATTCATTCGTTGTTCTAATTTTGCAGAAATTCTTACGGCATTATCATTGTATTCCACTATCTTCTCGCATTCCTTTTCCTGTTGATTTTCTTGAATTGAAGGAGCTAGTTTTTCGTTAATAACTTCCAACTGTCTTTGTGCGGCTGTTACTCGTGCTATGAGTACCGGTATCTCGTTTATTTCGATATTCTCTTTCTTGATCATTTCTTCTCCTTCTTTTATCAAGCTTGTTAACTGTGTTTTTTTTTTCGTCATAAGAATTCACCGTTTTCTTCAATACAAACACTAAACCACACCGGTTTTCTTCGTTTAATTTCCCGGGTTTCGGCACCAATTGTGAATGTTAGACGTTTAGAAAAGGCTTTAAATGTTTGTACTCTATTTATTACGTCAATTCTTAATACAAATATATTGATTCATTATGATTCAAAAAATACGTGACATGTAAAACCGTAACTAATATCAATATCAAAACTGAATCTTGTTTTTGTTTTCGCCTTCTTCATTTTTCAGATATATTTTTTACAATTATGTTGTATTGGATAGATTCATGTGATTTGCGATACTTTGAAACTGCTCAGAATGTGGTAATTTTGACTTATTTCAAACTTCATATAACTGCAGATAGCGCTCCGAAAACACGGAATATGATGTTTTTGTCAATAGATTCATACATATTATGAGGTCCGGAATAGTAATATGAACTTTTTGATTGTGAAAATCTGAGCGGGAAAGCGTGATTCCGACTTATTCCAAAGTTTGTAAAACTGCAAATAGCCCTCTAAGAACACGAAATATGATGTATTTGGTGCTAGATTCTGCCATATAACGCACTTTTGAAGCAAAATCTTACTTCTGAGCAGATTTACAGGGTCTAAAATTTCTCAACGAGATTCAGAAAAAACGCCGATAACTTGCTGGAAACGCCAAATTTAGTGCATTTGGGGACGGATTCATGCGTATTATGTTGTATTGGATAGATTTATGTGATTTGCGATACTTTCAAACTGCTCAGAATGTGGTAATTTTGTATTATCTCAAACTTCATATAACTGCAGATAGCGCTCTGAAAACATGAAATATGATGTTTTTGTCAATAGATTCACACCTATCATAAGGCCCTGAATAGGAATATGAACTTTTTGATTGTGAAAATCCGCGCGGAAAGCGTGATTCCGACTTATTTCAAAGTTTGTAAAACAGCGAATAGCACACTAAAAACACGAAATATGATGTATTTGGTGCTAGATTCTGCCATATAACGCACATTTGAAGCAAAATCTTGCTTCTGAACAGATTTACGGAGTCAAAAATTTCTCAACGAGACTCAGAAAAAACGCCGATAATTTGCTGGAAACGCAGAATTTTGTGCATTCGAGGACGGATTCATGCGTATTATGTTGTATTGGATAGATTTATGTGATTTGCGATACTTTGAAACTGCTCAGAATGTGGTAATTTTGACTCATCTCAAACTTCATATAACTGCAGATAGCGCTCTGAAAACACGGAATATGATGTTTTTGTCAATAGATTCATACATATTATGAGGTCCTGAATAGGAATATAAGCTTTTTGATTGTGAAAATCTGCGCGGAAAAGCGTAATTTCGACTTATTCCAAAGTTTGTAAAACTGCGCATAGAACTCTAAAAACACGGAATATGTTGAATTTGGTGCTAGATTCTGCCATATAACACAATTTTGAAGCAAAATCTTGCTTCTGAGCATATTTTCAGAGTCAAAAATTACTCAACAAGACTCAGAAAAACGCCGATAACTTGATGGAAACGCAAAATTCTCTGCATTTGGGGACGGATTCATGCGTATTATGTTGTATTGGATAGATTTATGTGATTTGCGATACATTGGATCTGCTCAGAATGTGGTAATTTTGACTTATTTCAAACTTCATATAACTGCAAGTAGCGCTCTTAAAACACAAAATATGATGTTCTTGTCAATAGATTCATACATATTATGAGGTCCTGAATAGGAATATGAACTTTTTGATTGTGAGAATCCGCGCGGAAAAGCGTGATTTCGACTTATCTCAAAGTTTGTAAAACTGCAAATAGCACTCTAAAAACACGGAATATGATGTATTTGGTGCTAGATTCTGCCATATAACGCACTTTTGAAGCAGAATCTTACTCCTGAGCAGATTTACAGAGTCAAAAATCTCTCAACGAGACTCGGAAAAAACGCCGATAACTTGCTGGAAACGCAGAATTTTGTGCATTTAAAGACGGATTCATGCGTTTTATGTTGTATTGGATAGATTTATATGATTTGCGATACTTTGAAACTGCTCAGAATGTGGTAAGTTTGACTTATTTTAAACTTCATATAACTGCAGATAGCGCTCTGAAAACACGGAATATGATGTTCTTGTCAATAGATTCATACATATTATGAGGTCCAAAATAGGAATATGGACTTTCTGATTGTGAAAATCTGCGCGGAAAAGCGTGATTTCGTCTTATTCCAAGGTTTGTAAAACTGCAAATAGCACTCTAAAAACACGAGATATGATGTATTTGGTGCTAGATTCTGCCATATAATGCACTTTTGAAGCAGAATCTTGCTTCTGAGCAGATTTACAGAGTCAAAAATTTCTCAACGAGACTCAGAAAAAACGCCGATAACTTGCTGGAAACGCAAAATTTTGTGCATTTGAGGGCAAATTCATTCGTATTATGTTGTATTGGATAGATATATGTGATTTGCGATACTTTGAAACTGCTCAGAATGTGGTAATATTGACTTATTTCAAACTTCATATAACTACAGATAGCGCTCTGAAAACACGAGATATGATGTCTTTCTCAATGGATTTATACATATTATGAGGTCCTGAATAGGAATATGAACTTTTTGATCGGGAAAATTTGCGCGGAAAAGCGTGATTTCGACTTATTCCAAAGTTTGTATAACTGCAAATAGCACTCTAAAAACACGAAATATGATGTATTTGGTGCTGGATTCTGCCATATAACGCACTTTTGAAGCAAAATCTTGCTTCTGAGCAGATTTACAGAGTCAAAAATTTCTCAACGAGACTCAGAAAAAACGCCGATAACTTGCTGGAAACGCAAAATTTTGTGCATTCGAGGACGGATTCATGCGTATTATGTTGTATTGGATAGATTTCTGTGAATTGCGATACTTTGAAACTGCTCAGAATGTGGTAATTTTGACTTATTTCTAACTTCATATAACTGCAGATAGCGCTCTGAAAACACGAGATATGATGTTTTTGTCAATAGATTTATACCTATTATGAGGTCCTGAATAGGAATATGAACTTTTTGGTTGTGAGAATACGCGCGGAAAAGCGTGATTTCGACTTATTTCAAAGTTTGTAAAACAGCGAATAGCACTCTGAAAACACGAAATATGATGTATTTGGTGCTTGATTATGCCATATACCGAACTTTTGGAGCAAAATCTTGCATCTGAGCAGATTTAGAGAGTTTAAAATTTCTCAACGAGATTCAGGAAAAACGCCGATAACTTGCTGGAAACGCAAAACTTCGTGCATTCGAGGACGGATTTATGCGTATTATGTTGTATTGGATAGATTTATGTGATTTGCGATACTTTGAAACTGCTCAGAATGTGGTAATTTTGACTTATCTCAAACTTCATATAACTGCAGATAGCGCTCTGAAAACAAGTAATATGATGTTTTTGTAGTTAGATTCATATATATTATGAGGTCCTGAATAGGAATATAAACTGTATGATTGTAAGAATCTGCGCGGAAAAGCGTGATTTCGACTTATTCTTAAGTTTGTAGAACTGCAAATAGCACTCTAAAAACACGAAATATGATGTATTTGGTGCTAGATTCTGCTATATAACGCACTTTTGAAGCAAAATCTTGCTTCTGAGCAGATTTACTTGCTGGAAACGCAAAATTCTGTGCATTCGAAGACAGATTCATGCGTATTATGTTGTATTGGATAGATTTATGTGATTTGCGATACTTTGAAACTGCTCAGAATGTAGTAATTTTTACTTATTTCAAACTTCATATAACTGCAGATAGCGCTCTGAAAACACGAAATATGATGTTTCTGTCAATAGATTCAGACATATTATGAGGTCCTGAAGAGGGATATGAACTTTTTGATTGTGAAAATCTGCGCGGAAAAGCGTGATTCTGAATAACTCAAAAGTTTGTAAAACTGCAAATAGCACACTAAAAACACAAAATAAGATGTATTTGGTGCTAGATTCTACCATATAACGCACTTTTGATGCAAAATCATGCTTCTGGAAAGATTTACAAAGTCAAAAATTTCTCAACGAGACTCAGAAAAAACGCCGATTACTTGCTGGAGACGCAAAATTTTGTGCATTTGAGGACAGATTCATGCGTATCATGTTGTATTGGATAGATTTATGTGATTCGCGATACTTTGAAACTGCTCAAAATGTGGTAATTTTGATTTATTTCAAACTTCATATAACTGCAGATAGCGCTCTGGAAACACGAAATATGATGTTTTTGTCAATAGATTCATACATATTATGAGGTCCTGAATAGGAATATGAACTTTTTGATTGTGAAAATCTGCGCGGAAAAGCGTGATTTCGACTCATTCCAAAGTTTGTAAAACTGCAAATAGCACTTTAAAAACACGAAATATGATGTATTTGGTACTAGATTCTGCCATATGACGCACTTTTGAAGCATAATCTTGCTTCTGAGCAGATTTACAGAGTCAAAAATTTCACAACGAGACTCAGAAAACACGCCGATAACTTGCCGGAAACGCAAAATTTTGTGCATTTGAGGACGGATTCATGCGTATTATGTTGTATAGGATAGATTTATGTGATTTGCGATACTTTGAAACTGCTCAGAATATGGTAGTTTTGATTTATTTCAAACTTCATATAACTGCAGATAGCGCTCTGAATACACGGAATATGATGTTTTTGTCAATAGATTCATACATATTATGAGGTCCTGAATAGGAATATGAACTTTTTGATTGTGAAAATCTGCGCGGAAAAGCGTGATTTCGACTTATTCCAAAGTTTGTAAAACTGCAAATAGCACTCTAAAAACACGATATATGATGTATTTGGTGCTAGATTATGCCATATAGAGATGCAGAGCATAGATGGTACAGCTAGATGCACCACGCTTCCTTTTTGTTGTCTGCATTTTTCGTGTTCATGTGGTTTTTAGAATCATTTCAATTACGTAACTTATACTAGTATGTGTGGTGAAATGTGCTGATTAATATTATTGCTCTTATTTCGGTGGTAATTTTTCCTCTAGTCGAATAAGTGAAGCAATTTGATTTCTATAGTGTTCCAAGTCAGTGCGGCAAGTTAAATCAAGTTCTACTCTTACTTATAGTTCTACCATTGCAATAAACTAGTGGTATAATTATGCCAGCAAGCTGTAGTGTATGTGATTCGAAATGTGATCCAGCCTCTGAAGTTAAATGTTCACAGTGTAATAATAGTTTCCACTCAATATGTGTGGATATCTCTCGTTCTGATTACAGTTCATCAAGATCAAAAAAGAACTTCAGATGGTTCTGCAACTTGTATAGCTCTACTGCTAGCAGCAAACCTTCTCAATCCTCAAATGAATTCGAGGAATTAAAAAATCTGATTCTCTCTCTGCAAACTGATCTAAATGATATAAAAAATAATCTTGATCTCAATCGGAAAACCAAACTTCAGGAGTATGATGATTTTGAGAAAATTCTGTCTGAGATTGATGATAGAAAATCACGTGAATCTAATATTTTAATATTTGGAGTACCTGACGACACTTCTGACGACTCAATAACAGTTCACACTATTCTAAAGAATGTTATTCCTGAAATTGTTGTCCTCGACTTTGAATTTAAACGTCTAGGTGTAAAAACTGGGAACAAATCTCGACCATTAAAAATTATGTTCAAGAATCCTACTTGGGTTAAAAAAGTATTCTTGGGAGTGAGAAAACTTAAAAATAATATGAATTTCAAAAATATCAAAATAACTAGCGATAAAACTCCGCGTCAACGAGATCATTATGCTCTTCTCCGTGAAGAACTTCTTAAACTCAACAGCAATGGTGAAAATCATACTATCAAATACATGAAAGGTGTTCCACGCTTAGTTCAAGCAAAAAACTGAATAGTAACAGTTCATCTTTACAGCCAATTTCTGTTTATTATCAAAATGTGCGAGGTGTTAATACTAAACTAGTTGAAATTTATCAAAACATACTAATCACAAACTATGACGTCTACATATTCACTGAAACGTGGTTGAAGGACAATGTGGCTGATTCGGAGTTGTTTGACTGTCGTTTTCTTGTGTTTCGAAGTGACCGTGATCCAGTGGCTACCGGCAAGAAGTGCGGTGGTGGTGTTCTACTGGCTGCGAAGTCATCTTTAAATCCGTCTAGGTTCGACATATTTTGCAGTAATCCAAACATTGAATTATTGTGCGTAAAATTAACAATCTGCACATCAATTTATTATTTTATTGCGGTTTATATTCCACCAGATGCTTCATTTAGCATGTATGAACATTTATTTGATCTACTTTCTACTCTACCATTTTTATATGATGCAAATGTATTGATTGTAGGTGACTTTAATTTGACCAATCTTAGTAAATTTTATAATAATGATCTGGTATATGATTCAAATGTTCTAAATTTTATAAACTGTGTAAACTTGTTAAATATGAATCAACTTAATACGGTACTTAACAAAAATTGTCGAATGTTGGATGTAGTTTTGGCTAATTTCAAAAGCTCAGTTCATAAATGCATCGAACCGTTAACGCATGAAGATATTCATCATCCTTCATTACTCATTGATTTTGAATCAGCGAGTAAAACAAACTTCAATCACTGTTGTAATCCTGAATATTATTATCAGTTTAAACGTGGAAATTTCATTCTTCTTTATAATTTACTTTCTGAAGTGGATTGGAATTGGTTAACTACTTGCAATAATGTTGAATTAGCAGTAGGTAAATTTTATGATTCAATTTATGATATTTTCGACATATGTATTCCAAAAATTCAACGTAGAAAATCAAAGTATCCTACTTGGTTCAATAAAGAACTCATATTAGCACTTAAAGACAAAGAACGCAATAGAAAACTTTATAGAGATACTAATCTCTCGCTTTATCATAAAAAATATAAAGAACTGAGAGCATACAGCAAAAAACTAAGTACTTCGTTGTATAAAAACTATATAAACAATATAGAGTCGAATATTGCCAAAAATGATGCAAGTGATTTTTGGTCCTTTGTTAACAGCAAAAAATCAAACAGTAAGATTCCGACTACTATGTTCAATGATAATATTTCGTTTGTTGGTGGTAATCAAGTAGCCGATGGTTTTGCTAATTTTTTTGAAAGTGTACTCACGGCAGATAATGAAAATGATGAATCCGAAATTCACAATGACAACTCAATTTCCAATAACTATGTTCTTTTATCCAATATTACATGTGTTGGAGTATCCGAAGCTATCAAAGCTCAAAATAATTCTAAGTCCGTTGGTCCTGATTTTATACCTATTTATATAGTTAAGGGGTGCGCTGTTTTGTTATCGCAACCACTTTGTGATCTTTACAATTTATGTATAAAAACTCAAACTTTTCCAGATATATGGAAATTGGCCAAAATTTGCCCAATATTTAAATCAGGCGATCGAACTCAAATATGTAACTACAGGCCTATCTCTTGCATAAGTGCGTTTGCAAAAATTTTTGAGTATATTTTGTTTAAAAATATTCAGTCTCAAACTTCACAAGTAATTAGTTCATTCCAGCATGGATTTGTCCCTGGTAGATCAACTGTTACTAATCTGGTACAATTTTCTCAATATGTAGCTGATGCTTTAGAGGCTAAGAAACAAGTCGATTGCATTTATACCGACTTTTCTAAAGCATTCGATACAGTATCACACAGAATATTGCTAAACAAATTATATAATTTTGGATTCACTGATAATTTATTGAAACTGATTGCTTCATATCTCCTAAATAGATCTCAGTTTGTTTTTGTAAATGGTTTTAAATCAACACTGTATTCAGCATCATCAGGAGTGCCACAAGGATCAATTCTTGGTCCATTGTTTTTTGTATTGTTCATTAATGATATAGTCGAAGTTATTTCTTATTCTGACTGTCTTCTATTTGCAGACGATTTCAAAATATTCGAAACTGTATCAAGCATCAATGATTGTATAGATTTACAGCGCGATTTGAATAGTATATTCGAGTGGTCGACCAGAAACAAATTATATTTCAATCTGGATAAATGTGATTATATGTCTTTTGCAAGGATTACTAATATTATTATTTTTAATTACGCCTTCGGAAGCGTATCTCTCAAGAAAGTCAATTCTAAAAAAGATCTTGGTATTATTTTCGATTATAAACTCACATTCAATCCACATATAAATTTAATTATTAATGTCGCTTATCGGAATTTAGGTTTTTTAATGCGTATATCATATGAGTTTCGCAATATGCAGTGTCTGGTTACCCTTTATATCTCGCTTGTTCGCAGTAAAATTGAATACTGCAGTATAATTTGGAATCCTTATTACATGTATCAAATTGTTAATATTGAAAATATCCAAAAAAAGTTTTGCAAGCGCTGTTTTTACCGACTGTTTCATTCATGGCCTGAACTTGATTATAACTTCTTACTTTCGATGTTTAATTTGGAATCACTAAAATCTCGTCGTTCCAAACAGCAACTTTTGTTCGTGTATAAAGTAGTTAATAACTTGGTCGATGATTCTGTTATTCTCTCTAAATTAAATTTTTTTGTACGGCCTCGCAATACAAGAAATGTAATAACTTTCAGTTGTGATTTTTCTAAAACTAATTCATTTTTAAACTCCCCTATTAACTCCCTATGTATCAACTTTAGTATATATTCGGACGAACTTGATCTTTCAAGCAGTATTACTTCTTTCAAGAACAAATTGGGTGAAATTTGTTGTTAATTTCACATATTGTTCAATTTATTATCACTTAGGTACCTTGAATATCTGCAAATGTACAACAATTATGATTAATTTTTAAGTTGCATGCATACAAAATTTATTTTGATTTTTACTTCAAATTTTTTATCTGTATCATTTTTTCAGTATTTTTTTTTTTTTGTACTCATTCTGTAATTGGGATTTCTATCCTGTCGAATTCGTAAATAAATAAATGAATATAGCGCACTTTTGAAGGAAAATTTTGCTTTTGAGCAGATTTGCAGAGTCAGAAATTTCTCAACGAGACTCAGAAAAAACGCCGATAACTTGCTGGAAACGCAAAATTTTGTGCATTTGAGGACGGATTCATGCGTATTATGTTGTATTGGATAGATTTATGTGATTTGCGATACTTTGAAACTGCTCAGAATGTGGTAATTTTTACTTATTTCAAACTTCATATAACTGCAGATAGCGCTCTGAAAACACGAAATATGATGTTTTTGTCAATAGATTCATACATACTATGAGGTCCTGAAGAGGAATATGAACTTTTTGATTGTGAAAATCTGCGCGGGAAAGCGTGATTCTGAATAACTCAAAAGTTTGTAAAACTGCAAATAGCACACTAAAAACACAAAATAAGATGTATTTGGTGCTAGATTATGCCATATAGCGCACTCCTGAGGCAAAATCTTGCTTCCGAGCAGATTTACAGAGTCAAAAATTTCTCAACGAGACTCAGAAAAAACGCCGATAACTTGCTGGAAACGCAGAATTTTGTGCATTTGAGGACAGATTCATGCGTATTATGTTGTATTGGATAGATTTATGTGATTTGCGATACTTTGAAACTGCTCAGAATGTAGTAATTTTTACTTATTTCAAACTTCATATAACTGCAGATAGCGCTCTGAAAACACGAAATATGATGTTTTTGTCAATAGATTCAGACATATTATGAGGTCCTGAAGAGGAATATGAACTTTTTGATTGTGAAAATCTGCGCGGAAAAGCGTGATTCTGAATAACTCCAAAGTTTGTAAAACTGCAAATAGCACACTAAAAACACGGAATATGATGTATTTGGTGCTAGATTCTGCCATATAACGCACTTTTGATGCAAAATCATGCTTCTGGAAAGATTAACAAAGTCAAAAATTTCTCAACGAGACTCAGAAAAAACGCCGATTACTTGCTGGAGACGCAAAATTTTGTGCATTTGAGGACAGATTCATGCGTATCATGTTGTATTGGATAGATTTATGTGATTTGCGATACTTTGAAACTGCTCAGAATGTGGTAATTTTGATTTATTTCAAACTTCATATAACTGCAGATAGCGCTCTGAAAACACGAAATATGATGTTTTTGTCAATAGATTCATACATATTATGAGGTCCTGAATAGGAATATGAACTTTTTGATTGTGAAAATCTGCGCGGAAAAGCGTGATTTCGACTTATTCCAAAGTTTGTAAAACTGCAAATAGCACTTTAAAAACACGAAATATGATGTATTTGGTACTAGATTCTGCCATATGACGCACTTTTGAAGCATAATCTTGCTTCTGAGCAGATTTACAGAGTCAAAAATTTCACAACGAGACTCAGAAAACACGCCGATAACTTGCTGGAAACGCAAAATTTTGTGCATTTGAGATTCTGCCATATGACGCACTTTTGAAGCATAATCTTGCTTCTGAGCAGATTTACAGAGTCAAAAATTTCACAACGAGACTCAGAAAACACGCCGATAACTTGCTGGAAACGCAAAATTTTGTGCATTTGAGGACGGATTCATGCGAATTATGTTGTATAGGATAGATTTATGTGATTTGCGATACTTTGAAACTGCTCAGAATATGGTAGTTTTGATTTATTTCAAACTTCATATAACTGCAGATAGCGCTCTGAATACACGGAATATGATGTTTTTGTCAATAGATTCATACATATTATGAGGTCCTGAATAGGAATATGAACTTTTTGATTGTGAAAATCTGCGCGGAAAAGCGTGATTTCGACTTATTCCAAAGTTTGTAAAACTGCAAATAGCACTCTAAAAACACGATATATGATGTATTTGGTGCTAGATTATGTCATATAGCGCACTTTTGAAGCAAAATTTTGCTTCTGAGCAGATTTGCAGAGTCAGAAATTTCTCAACGAGACTCAGAAAAAACGCCGATAACTTGCTGGAAACGCAGAATTTTGTGCATTTGAGGACGGATTCATGCGTATTATGTTGTATTGGATAGATTCATGTGATTTGCGATATTTTGAAACTGCTCAGAATGTAGTAGTTTTCACTTATTTCAAACTTCATATAGCTGCAGATAGCGCTATGAAAACACGAAATATGATGTTTTTGTCATTAGATTCATACATATTATGAGGTCCTGAAGAGGAATATGACCTTTTTGATTGTGAAAATCTGCGCGGAAAAGCGTGATTCTGAATAACTCCAAAGTTTGTGAAACTGCAAATAGCACTCTAAAAACACGAAATATGATGTATTTGGTGCTAGATTCTGCCATATAACGCACTTTTGATGCGAAATCATGCTTCTGGAAAGATTTACAAAGTCAAAAATTTCTCAACGAGACTCAGAAAAAACGCCGATTACTTGCTGGAGACGCAGAATTTTGTGCATTTGAGGACGGAATCATGCGTATCATGTTGTATTGGAAAGATTTATGTAATTTGCGATACTTTGAAACTGCTCAGAATGTGGTAATTTTGACTTATTTCAAACTTCATATAACTGCAGATAGCGCTCTGAAAACACAAGATATGATGTTTTTGTCAATATATTCATACATATTATGAGGTCCTGAATAGGAATATGAACTTTTTGATTGTGAAAATTGGCGCGGAAAAGCGTGATTTTGACTTATTCCAAAGTTTGTAAAACTGCAAATAGCACTCTAAAAACACGAAATATGATGTATTTGGTGCTAGATTCTGCTATATAACGCACTTTTGAGGCAAAATCTTGCTTCCGAGCAGATTTACAGAGTCAAAAATTTCTCAACGAGACTTAGAAAAAACGCCGATAACTTACTGGAAACGCAAAATTTTGTGCATTTGAGGACAGATTCATGCGTATTATGTTGTATTGGATAGATTTATGTGATTTGCGATACTTTGAAACTGCTCAGAATATAGTAATTTTTACTTATTTCAAACTTCATATAACTGCTGATAGCGCTCTGAAAACACGAAATATGATGTTTTTGTCAATAGTTTAATACATATTATGAGGTCCTGAAGAAGAATATGACCTTTTTGATTGTGAAAATCTGCGCGGAAAAGCGTGATTCTGAATAACTCCAAAGTTTGTGAAACTGCAAATAGCACTCTAAAAACACGAAATATGATGTATTTGGTGCTAGATTCTCCCATATAACGCACTTTTGATGCGAAATCATGCTTCTGGAAAGATTTACAAAGTCAAAAATTTCTAAACGAGACTCAGAAAAAACGCCGATTACTTGCTGGAGACGCAAAATTTTGTGCATTTGAGGACAGAATCATGCGTATCATGTTGTATTGGAAAGATTTATGTGATTTGCGATACTTTGAAACTGCTCAGAATGTGGTAATTTTGATTTATTTCAAAATTCATATAACTGCAGATAGCGCTCCGAAAACACGAAATATGATGTTTTTGTCAAGAGATTCATACATATTATGAGGTTCTAAATAGGAATACGAACTTTTTGATTGTGAAAACCTGCGCGGAAAAGCGTGATTTCGACTTATTCCAAAGTTTGTAAAACTGCAAATAGCACTTTAAAAACACGAAATATGATGTATTTGGTACTAGATTCTGCCATATGACGCACTTTTGAAGCATAATCTTGCTTCTGAGCAGATTTACAGAGTCAAAAATTCCACAACGAGACTCAGAAAACACGCCGATAACTTGCTGGAAACGCAAAATTTTGTGCATTTGAGATTCTGCCATATGACGCACTTTTGAAGCATAATCTTGCTTCTGAGCAGATTTACAGAGTCAAAAATTTCACAACGAGACTCAGAAAACACGCCGATAACTTGCTGGAAACGCAAAATTTTGTGCATTTGAGGAAGGATTCATGCGAATTATGTTGTATAGGATAGATTTATGTGATTTGCGTTACTTTGAAACTGCTCAGAATATGGTAGTTTTGATTTATTTCAAACTTCATATAACTGCAGATAGCGCTCTGAATACACGGAATATGATGTTTTTGTCAATAGATTCATACATATTATGAGGTCCTGAATAGGAATATGAACTTTTTGATTGTGAAAATCTGCGCGGAAAAGCGTGATTTCGACTTATTCCAAAGTTTGTAAAACTGCAAATAGCACTCTAAAAACACGATATATGATGTATTTGGTGCTAGATTATGTCATATAGCGCACTTTTGAAGCAAAATTTTGCTTCTGAGCAGATTTGCAGAGTCATAAATTTTTCAACGAGACTCAGAAAAAACGCCGATAACTTGCTGGAAACGCAAAATTTTGTGCATTTGAGGACGGATTCATGCGTATTATGTTGTATTGGATAGATTCATGTGATTTGCGATATTTTGAAACTGCTCAGAATGTAGTAGTTTTCACTTATTTCAAACTTCATATAGCTGCAGATAGCGCTATGAAAACACGAAATATGATGTTTTTGTCATTAGATTCATACATATTATGAGGTCCTGAAGAGGAATATGACCTTTTTGATTGTGAAAATCTGCGCGGAAAAGCGTGATTCTGAATAACTCCAAAGTTGTGAAACTGCAAATAGCACTCTAAAAACACGAAATATGATGTATTTGGTGCTAGATTCTGCCAATAATAACGCACTTTTGATGCGAAATCATGCTTCTGGAAAGATTTACAAAGTCAAAAATTTCTCAACGAGACTCAGAAAAAACGCCGATTACTTGCTGGAGACGCAGAATTTTGTGCATTTGAGGACGGAATCATGCGTATCATGTTGTATTGGAAAGATTTATGTAATTTGCGATACTTTGAAACTGCTCAGAATGTGGTAATTTTGACTTATTTCAAACTTCATATAACTGCAGATAGCGCTCTGAAAACACAAGATATGATGTTTTTGTCAATATATTCATACATATTATGAGGTCCTGAATAGGAATATGAACTTTTTGATTGTGAAAATTGGCGCGGAAAGCGTGATTTTGACTTATTCCAAAGTTTGTAAAACTGCAAATAGCACTCTAAAAACACGAAAATATGATGTATTTGGTGCTAGATTCGGCCGTATGACGCACATTTGGAGCAAAATCTTACTTCTGAGCAGATTTATAGACTCAAAAATTCCTCAACGTGACTCAGAAAAAAACGCCGATAACTTTCTGGAAACGCAAAATTTTGTGGCATTTGAGGACGGATTCATGCGTATTATGTTATATTGGATAGATTTATGTGATTTTGCGATACTTTGAAACTGCTCAGAATGTGGTAATTTTGACTTATTTCAAACTTCATATAACTGCAGATAGCGCTCTGAAAACACGGAATATGATTTTTTTGTCAATAGATTCATACATGTTATGAGGTCCGTGAATAGGAATAAGAACATTTTGATTGTGAAAATCTGCGCGAAAAGCGTGATTTCGACTTATTCCAAAGTTTGTAAAACTGCGAATGGCACTCTAAAAACACGAAATATGATGTGTTTGGTGCTAGATTCTGCCATATAACGCACTTTTGAAGCAAAAGCTCGCTTCTAAGCAGATTTACAGAGTCAAAAATTTTTCGACGAGACTCAGAAAAGACGCCGATAACTTGCTGTTAACGCAAAATATTGTGCATTTGACGATGTGTATTATGTTGTATTGGATAGATTCATGTGATTTGCGATACTTTGAAACTGCTCAGATTGTGGTAATTTTGACTTATTTCAAACTTCATATAACTGCTGATAGCGCTCCTGAAAACACGAAATATGATGTTTTTGTCAAAAGATTCCTACATATTATGAGGTCCTGAATAGAAATATGAACTTTTTGATTATGAAAATCTGGCGCGAAAAAAACGTGATTTCGACTCATTCCAAAGTTTGTTAAACTGCAAATAGCACTCTGAAAACACAAGATATGATGTATTTGGTGCTAGATTCTGCCATAATAACGCACTTTTGATGCAAAATTTTGCTTCTGAGCAGATTTGCAGAGTCAGAAAATTTCTCAACGAGACTCAGAAAAAACGCCGATAACTTGCTGGAAAACGCAGAATTTTGTGCATTTGAGGACGGATTCATGCGTATTATGTTGTATTGGATAGATTTCATGTGATTTGCGATACTTTGAAACTGCTCAGAATGTAGTAAATTTCACTTATTTCAAACTTCATATAACTGCAGATAGCGCTCTGAAAACATGAAATATGATGTTTTTGTCAATAGATTCATACATATTATGAGGTCCTGAAGAGGAATATGACCTTTTTGATTGTGATAATCTGCGCGGAAAAGCGTGATTCTGAATAACTCCAAAGTTTGTGAAACTGCAAATAGCACTAAAAAACACGAAATATGATGTATTTGGTGCTAGATTCTGCCATATAACGCACTTTTGATGCGAAATCATGCTTCTGGAAAGATTTACAAAGTCAAAAATTCTCAACGAGACACAAAAAAAAACGCCGATTACTTGCTGGAGACGCAAAATTTTGTGCATTTGAGGACAGATTCATGCGTATCATGTTGTATTGGATAGATTCATGTGATTTGCGATACTTTGAAACTGCTCAGAAATGTGGTAATTTTGATTTATTTCAAACTTCATATAACTGCAGATAGCGCTCTGAAAACACGAAAATATGATGTTTTTGTCAAGAGATTCATACATATTATGAGGTTCTGAATAGGAATATGAACTTTTTGATTGGGAAAATCCGCGCGGAGAAGCGTGATTTCGACTTATTCCAAAGTTTGTGAACTGCAAATAGCATTCCAAAAACACGAAATATGATGTATTTGGTGCT
>CAXDIG010000130.1:51011-103677 GCA_963989225.1 Dromius quadrimaculatus
TTAAAATTTTGAGTTCCCAGCAAGTTATCGGCTTTTTTTCTGAGTCTCGTTGAGAAATTCTTAGCTCTGTTAATCTGCTCAGAAGCAAGATTTTGCTTCAAAAGTGTGTTATATGGCAGAATCTTGCACCAAATACATCATATTTCGTGTTTTTAGAGTGCTATTTGCAGTTTTACAAACTTTGGATTAAGTCGAAATCACGCTTTTTCGCACAGATTTTCACAATCAAAAAGTTCATATTCCTATTCAAGACCTCATAATATGTATGAATCTATTGACAAAAACAACATATTTCGTGTTTTTAGAGCGCTTTCTGCAGTTATATGAAGTCTGAAATAAGTCAAAACTACCACATTCTGAGCAGTTTCAAAGTATCGCAAATCACATAAATCTATCCAATACAACATAATACGCATGAATCCGTCCTCAAACGCACAAGATTTTGCGTTTCCAGCAAGTTATCGGCGTTTTTTCTTAGTCTCGTTGAGAAATTTTTGACTCTGTAAATCTGCTTAGAAGCAAGATTTTGCTTCAAAAGTGCGTTATATGGCAGAATCTAGCACCAAATACATCATATATCGTGTTTTAGGGTGCTATTCGCAGTTTTACAAACTCTGGAATAAGTAGAAATCACGCTTTTCTGCGCAGATCTTCACAATCAAAAAGTTCATATTCCTATTCAGGACCTCATAATATGTATGAATCTATTGACAGAAACATCATATTTCGTGTTTTCGGAGCGTTATCTGCAGTTATATAAAGTTTGAAATAAGTCAAAATTACCACATTCTAAGCAGTTTCAAAGTATCGCAAATCACATACATCTATCCAATACAACATAATACGCATGAATCCGTCCTCAGATGCACAAAATTTTGCGATTCCAGCGAGTTATCGGCGTTTTTTCTGAGTCTCTTTGAGGAATTTTCGACTCTGTTAATCTGCTCAGAAGCCAGATTTTGCTTCAAAAGTGCGTTATATGGTAGAATCTAGCACCAAATACATCATATTTCGTGTTTTTAAAGTGCTATTTGCAGTTTCACAAACTTTGGAATAAGTCGAAATCACGCTTTTCCGCGCAAATTTTCACAATCAAAAAGTTCATATTCCTATTCAGGACCTCATAATATGTATGAATCTATTGACAAAAACATCATATCTCGTGTCTTTAGAGCGCTATCTGCAGTTATATGAAGTTTGAAATAAGACAAAATTACCACATTCTCAGCGGTTTCAAAGTATCGCAAATCACATAAATCTATTCAAAACAACATAATACGCATGAATCCGTCCTCAAATGCACAAAATTTTGCGTTTCCAGCAAGTTATCGGCGTTTCTTCTGAGTCTTGTTGAGAAATTTTTGACCCTGTAAATCTGCTCAGAAGCAAGATTTTGCTTCAGAAGTGCGTTATATGGCAGAATCTAGATCAAATACATCATATTTCGTGTTTTTAGAGTGCTATTTGCAGTTTTACAAACTTTGGAATAAGTCGAAATCACGCTTTTCCGCGCAGATTGTCACAATCAAAAAGTACATATTCCTTATCAGGACCTCATAATATGTATGAATCTATCGACAAAAACATCATATTTCGTGTTTTCAGAGCGCTATCTTCAGTTATATGAAGTTTGAAATAAGTCAAAATTACCACATTCCGAGCAGTTTCAAAGTATCGCAAATCACATAAATCTATCCGATACAACATAATACGCAAGAATCCGTTCTTAAATGCACAAAATTTTGCGTTTCCAGCAAGTTAACGGCGTTTTTCCTGAGTCTCGTTGAGAAATTTTTGACTCTGTAAATCTGCTCAGAAGCAAGATTTTGCTTCAAAAGTGTGTTATATGGCAGAATCTAGCACCAAATACATCATATTTCCAGTTTTTAGAGTGCTATTTGCAGTTTTACAAACTTTGTAATAAGTCGAAATCACGCTTTTTCGCGCGGATTTTCACTATCAAAAAGTTCATATTCCTATTCAGGACCTCATGATATGTATGAATCTATTGACAAAAACATCATATTCCGTGTTTTCAGAGCGCTATCTGCAGTTACATGAAGTTTGAAATAAGTCGAAATTACCACATTCTGAGCAGTTTCAAAGTATCCCAAATCACATAAATCTATCCAATACAACATGATACGCATGAATCCGTCCTTAATGCTTAAAATTTTGAGTTCCCAGCAAGTTATCGGCTTTTTTTCTGAGTCTCGTTGAGAAATTCTTAGCTCTGTTAATCTGCTCAGAAGCAAGATTTTGCTTCAAAAGTGTGTTATATGGCAGAATCTTGCACCAAATACATCATATTTCGTGTTTTTAGAGTGCTATTTGCAGTTTTACAAACTTTGGATTAAGTCGAAATCACGCTTTTTCGCACAGATTTTCACAATCAAAAAGTTCATATTCCTATTCGAGACCTCATAATATGTATGAATCTATTGACAAAAACAACATATTTCGTGTTTTTAGAGCGCTATCTGCAGTTATATGAAGTCTGAAATAAGTCAAAACTACCACATTCTGAGCAGTTTCAAAGTATCGCAAATCACATAAATCTATCCAATACAACATAATACGCATGAATCCGTCCTCAAATGCACAAGATTTTTGCGTTTCCAGCAAGTTATCGGCGTTTTTTCTTAGTCTCGTTGAGAAATTTTTGACTCTGTAAATCTGCTTAGAAGCAAGATTTTGCTTCAAAAGTGCGTTATATGGCAGAATCTAGCACCAAATACATCATATATCGTGTTTTAGGGTGCTATTCGCAGTTTTACAAACTCTGGAATAAGTAGAAATCACGCTTTTCTGCGCAGATCTTCACAATCAAAAAGTTCATATTCCTATTCAGGACCTCATAATATGTATGAATCTATTGACAGAAACATCATATTTCGTGTTTTTTGGAGCGTTATCTGCAGTTATATAAAGTTTGAAATAAGTCAAAATTACCACATTCTGAGCAGTTTCAAAGTATCGCAAATCACATACATCTATCCAATACAACATAATACGCATGAATCCGTCCTCAGATGCACAAAATTTTGCGATTCCAGCGAGTTATCGGCGTTTTTTCTGAGTCTCTTTGAGGAATTTTCGACTCTGTTAATCTGCTCAGAAGCCAGATTTTGCTTCAAAAGTGCGTTATATGGCAGAATCTAGCATCAAATACATAATATTTCGTGTTTTTAGAGTGCTATTTGCAGTTTTACAAACTTTGGAATAAGTCAAAATCACGCTTTTCCGCGCAGATTTTCACAATCAAAAAGTACATATTCCTTATCAGGACCTCATAATATGTATGAATCTATCGACAAAAACATCATATTTCGTGTTTTCAGAGCGCTATCTTCAGTTATATGAAGTTTGAAATGAGTAAAAATTACCACATTCTGAGCAGTTTCAAAGTATCGCAAATCACATGAATCTATCCAATACAACATAATACGCATGAATCCGTCCTCAAATGCACAAAATTTTGCGTTTCCAGCAAGTTATCGGTGATGTTTCTGAGTCTCGTTGAGGAATTTTTGACTCTGTAAATCTGCTCAGAAGTAAGATTTTGTTTGAAAAGTGCGTTATATGGCAGAATCTAGCACCAAATACATCATATTTCGTGTTTTTAGAGTGCTATTTTCAGTTTTAAAAAACTTTGGAATAAGTCAAAATCACGCTTTTCCGCGCAGATTTTCACGATCATAAGTTCATATTCCTACTTAGGACCTCATAATATGTATGAATCCATCGACATAAACATCTTATTTCGTGTTTTCAGAGCGCTATCTGCAGTTATATGAAGTTTGAAATAAGTCAAAATTACCACATTCTGAGCAGTTTCAAAGTATCGCAAATCACATAAATCCATCCAATACAACATAATACGCATGAATGCGTCCTCAGATGCACAAAATTTTGCGTTTCCAGCAAGTTATCGGCGTTTTTTCTTAGTCTCGTTGAGAAATTTTTGACTCTGTAAATCTGCTTAGAAGCAAGATTTTGCTTCAAAAGTGCGTTATATGGCAGAATCTAGCACCAAATACATCATATATCGTGTTTTAGAGTGCTATTCGCAGTTTTACAAACTCTGGAATAAGTAGAAATCACGCTTTTCCGCGCAGATTTTCACAATCAAAAAGTTCATATTCCTATTCAGGACCTCATAATATGTATGAATCTATTGACAGAAACATCATATTTCGTGTTTTCGGAGCGTTATCTGCAGTTATATAAAGTTTGAAATAAGTCAAAATTACCACATTCTGAGCAGTTTCAAAGTATCGCAAATCACATACATCTATCCAATACAACATAATACGCATGAATCCGTCCTCAGATGCACAAAATTTTGCGTTTCCAGCGAGTTATCGGCGTTTTTTCTGAGTCTCTTTGAGGAATTTTCGACTCTGTTAATCTGCTCAGAAGCCAGATTTTGCTTCAAAAGTGCGTTATATGGCAGAATCTAGCACCAAATACATCATATTTCGTGTTTTTAGAGTGCTATTTGCAGTTTCACAACCTTTGGAATAAGTCGAAATCACGCTCTTCCGCGCAAATTTTCACAATCAAAAAGTTTATATTCCTATTCAGGACCTCAAAATATGTATGAATCTATTGACAAAAACATCATATCTCGTGTCTTTAGAGCGCTATCTGCAGTTATATGAAGTTTGATATAAGTCAAAATTACCACATTCTGAGCAGTTTCAAAGTATCGCAAATCACATAAATCTATCCAATACAACATAATACGCATGAATCCGTTCTCAAATGCACCAAATTTAGCGTTTCCAGCAAGTTATCGGCGTTTTTTCTGAGTCTCATTGAGAAATTTTTGACTCTGTAAATCTGCTCAGAAGCAAAATTTTGCTTGAAAAGTGCGTTATAAGGCAGAATCCAGCACCAAATACATCATATTCCGTGTTTTTGAAGTGCTATTTGCAGTTTTACAAACTCTGGAATAAGTCGAAATCACGCTTCTCTGCGCAGATTTTCACAATCAAAAAGTTCATATTCTCATTCAGGACCTCATAATATGTATGAATCTATTGGCGAAAAACATCATATTTCGTGTTTCCAGAGCGCTATCTGCAGTTATATGAAGTGTGCGATAAGTCAAAATTACCACATTCTGAGCAGTTTCAAAGTATCGCAAATCACATAAATTTATCCAATACAACATATTACGCATGAATCCGTCCTCAAATGTAAGAAATTTTGCGTTTCCAGCAAGTTATCGGCGTTTTTTCTGAGTCCCGTTGAGAAATTTTTGACTCTGTAAATCTGCTCAGAAGCAAGATTTTGCTTCAAAAGTGCGTTATATGGCAGAATATAGCACCAAATACATCTCATTTCGTGTTTTTAGAGTGCTATTTGCAGTTCTACAAACTTTGGAATTAGTCGAAGTCACGCTTTTTCGCGCAGATTTTCATAATCAAAAAGTTCATATTCCTACTCAAGACCTTATAATATGTATAGATCTATCGACAAAAACATCATATTTCGTGTTTTTAGAGCGCTATCTGCAGTTATATGAAGTCTGAAATAAGTCAAAACTACCACATTCTGAGCAGTTTCAAAGTATCGCAAATCACATAAATCTATCCAATACAACATAATACGCATGAATCCGTCCTCAAATGCACAAGATTTTGCGTTTCCAGCAAGTTATCGGCGTTTTTTCTGAGTCTCGTTGAGAAATTTTTGACTCTGTAAATCTGCTCAGAAGCAAGATTTTGCTTCAAAAGTGCGTTATATGGCAGAATCTAGCACCAAATACATCATATTGCATGTTTCTAGAGTGCTATTTGCAGTTTAACAAACTTTGGAATAAGTCAAAATCACGCTTTTCCGCGCAGATTTTCACAATCAAAAAGTTCATATTCCTACTTAGGACCTCATAATATGTATGAATCCATTGACAAAAACATCATATTCCGTGTTTTCGGAGCGTTATCTGCAGTTATATAAAGTTTGAAATAAGTCAGAATTACCACATTCTAAGCAGTTTCAAAGTATCGCAAATCACATAAATCTATCCAATACAACATAATACGCATGAATCCGTCCTCAGATGCACAAAATTTTGCGTTTCCAGTGAGTTATCGGCGTTTTTTCTGAGTCTCTTTGAGAAATTTTCGACTCTGTGAATCTGCTCAGAAGCCAGATTTTGCTTCAAAAGTGCGTTATATGGCAGAATCTAGCACCAAATACATCATATTTTGTGTTTTTAGAGTGCTATTTGCAGTTTTACAAACTTTGGAATAAGTCGAAATCACGCTTTCCCGCGCAAATTTTCACAATCAAGAAGTTCATATTCCTATTCAGGACCTCATAATATGTATGAATCTATTGACAAAAACATCATATCTCGTGTCTTTAGAGCTCTATCTGCAGTTATATGAAGTTTGAAATAAGTCAAAATTACCACATTCTGAGCAGTTTCAAAGTATCGCAAATCACATAAATCTATCCAATACAACATAATACGCATGAATCCGTCCTCAAATGCACAAAATTTTGCGTTTCCAGCAAGTTATCGGCGTTTTTTCTGAGTCTCGTTGAGAAATTTTTGACTCTGTAAATCTGCTCAGAAGCAAGATTTTGCTTGAAAAGTGCGTTATATGGCAGAATCCAGCACCAAATACATCATATTCCGTGTTTTCAAAGTGCTATTTGCAGTTTTACAAACTTTGGAATAAGTCGGAATCACGCTTCTCCGCGCAGATTTTCACATTAAAAAAGTTCATATTTCTATTTAGGACCTCATAATATGTATGAATTTATCGACAGAAACATCATATTTCGTGTTTTCAGAGCGCTATCTGCAGTTATATGAAGTTTGAAATAAGTCAAAATTACCACATTCTGAGCAGTTTCAAAGTATCGCAAATCACATAAATCTATCCAATACAACATAACACGCATAAATCCGTCCTTAAATGCACAAAATTTTGCGTTTCCAGCAAGTTTTTGGCGACTTTTCTGAGTCTCGTTGAGAAATTTTTGACTCTGTAAATCTGCTTAGAAGCAATATTTTGCTTCAAAAGTGCGTTATATGGCAGAATCTAGCACCAAATACATCATATTCCGTATTTTTAGAGTACTATTTGCAGTTCTACAAACTTTGGATTCAGTCGAAATCACGCTTTTCCGCGCAGATTTTCACAATCAAAAAGTTCATATTCCTATTCAGGACCTCATAATATGTATGAATCCATCAACAAAAACATCATACCTTGTGTTTTCAGAGCGCTATCTGCAGTTATATGAAGTTTGGTATAAGTCAAAATTACTACATTCTCAGCGGTTTCAAAGTATCGCAAATCACATAAATCTATCCAATGCAACATAATACGCATGAATCCGTCCTCAAATGCACGAAATTTTGCGTTTCCAGCAAGTTATCGGCGTTTATTCTGAGTCTCGTTGAGAAATTTTTGATCCTGTAAATCTGCTCAGAAGCAAGATTTTGCTCCAAAAGTGCCTTATATGGCAGAATCTAGCATCAAATTTATCATATTCCGTGTTTTTAGAGTGCTATATGCAGTTTTACAAACTTTGGAATAAGTCGTAATCACGATTTTCCGCGCAGATTTCACAATCAAAAAGTTCATATTCCCATTCAGGACCTCATAATATGTATGAATCTATTGACAAAAACATTATATTCCGTGTTTTCAGAGCGCTATCTGCAGTTATATGAAGTTTGAAATAAGTCAAAATTACCCCATTCTGAGCAGCTCCAAAGTATCGCAAATCACATGAATCTATCCAATACAACATAATACGCATGAATCCGTCCTCAGATGCACAAAATTTTGCGTTTCCAGCAAGTTATCGGCGTTCTTTCTGAGTCTCTTTAAGAAATTTTTGACTCTGTCAATCTGCTCAGAAGCAAGATTTTGCTCTGAAAGTGCGTTATATGGCAGAATCTAGCACCAAATACATCATATTTCGTGTTTTTAGAGTGCTATTTGCAGTTTTACAAACTTTGGAATGAGCCGAAATTACGCTTTTTCGCGCAAATTTTCACAATCAAAAAGTTCATATTCCTGTTCAGGACCTCATAATATAAATGAATCTATCGACAAAAACATCATATTTCCTGTTTTCTGAGCGCTATCTGCAGTTATATGAAGTTTGAAATAAGTCAAAATTACCACATTCTGAGCAGTTTCAAAGTATCGCAAATCACATAAGTCTATCCATTACAACATAATATGCATTAATCCGTCCTCAAATGCACAAAATTTTGCGTTCCCAGCAAGGTATCGGCGTTTCTTCTGAGTCTCTTTGAGAAATTTTTGACTCTGTAAATCTGCTCAGAAGCAAGATTTTGCTTCAAAAGTGCGTTATATGGCAGAAATCAGCACCAAATCCATCATATTTCGTGTTCTTAGAGTGCTATTTGCAGTTTCACAAACTTTGGAATGAGCCGAAATTACGCTTTTTCGCGCAAATTTTCACAATCAAGAAGTTCATATTCCTATTCAGGATCTCATAATATGTATGAATCTATCGACAAAAACATCATATTTCGTGTTTTCAGAGCGCTTTCTGCAGTTAAATGAAGTTTGAAATAAGTCAAAATTACCACATTCTGAGCAGTTCCAAAGTATCGTAAATCACATAAATCTATCTAATACAGCATAATACGCATGAATCCGTCCTCAATAGCAATACATTTTGCGTTTCCAGCAAGTTATCGGCGTTTTTTCTGAGTCCCTTTAAGAAATTTTTGACTCTGTAAATCTGCTCAGAAGTAAGATTTTGCTCTGAAAGTGCGTTATATGACAGAATCTAGCACCAAATACATCTTATTTCGTGTTTTCAGAGTGCTATTAGCAGTTTCACAAACTTTGGAATAAGTCGAAATCACGCTTTTCCGCGCAGATTTTCACAATCAAAAAGTTCATATTCCTATTTAGGACCTCATAATATAAATGAATCCATTGACAATAACATCATATTTCGTGTTTTCAGAGCGCTATCTGCAGTTATATGAAGTTTAAAATTAGTCAAAATTACCACATTCTGAGCAGTTCCAAAGTATCGCAAATCACATAAATCTATCCAATACAACATAATACGCATGAATCCGTCCTCAAATGCACAACATTTTGCGTTTCCAGCAAGTTATCGGCGTTCTTTCTGAGACTTGTTGAGAAATTTTTGATTCTGTAAATCTGCTCAGAAGCAAGATTTTGCTTCAAAAGTGCGTTATATGGCAGAATCTAGCATCAAACATCATATTTCATGTTTTCAGAGTGCTATTTGCAGTTTCACAAACTTTGGAATAAGTCAAAATCACGCTTTTCCGCGCAAATTTTCACAATCAAAGAGATCATATTCCTATTCAGGACCTTATATTATGTATAAATCTATTGACAAAAACATCATATCTCCTGTTTTCAGAGCGCTATCTGCAGTTATATAAAGTTTGAAATAAGTCAAAATTACCACATTCTGAGCAGTTTCAAAGTATCGCAAATCACATAAATCTATCCAATACAACATAATACGCATGAATCCGTCCTGGAATGCACAAAATTTTGCGTTTCCAGCAAGTTATCTGCGTTTTTCTCTGAGTCTCGTTGAGAAATTTTTGACTCTGTAAATCTGCTCAGAAGCAAGATTTTGCTTGAAAAGTGCGTTATATGGCGGAATCTAGGACCAAATACATCATATTTCCTGTTTTCAGAGTGCTATTTGCCGTCGGAATCACGCTTTTCCGTGCAGATTTTCACAATCAAAAAGTTCATATTCCTATTCAGGGCCTCATAATATGTATGAATCTATTGACAAAAACATCATATTTTGTGTTTTCAGAGCGCCATCTGCAGTTATATGAAGTTTGAAATAAGTCAAATTTACCACATTCTGGGCAGTTTCAAAGTATCGCAAATCACATAAATCTATCCAATACAACATGATACGCATGAATCCGTCCTCAAATGCACAAAATTTTGCGTTCCCAGCAAGTTATCGGCGTTTTTTCTGAGTCTCGTTGAGAAATTTTTGACTCTGTAAATCTGCTCAGAAGGGCAAGAATTTGCTTCAAAAATTCGTTATATGGCAGAATCTAGCACCAAATACATCATATTCCGTGATTTTAGAGTGCTATTTGCAGTTTTACAAACTTTGGAATAAGTCGAAATCACGCTTTTCCGCGCAAATTCTCACAATCAAAAAGTTCACATTCCCATTCGAGACTTCATAGTATGTATGAATCTATTGACAGAAACATCATATCTTGTGTTTTCAGAGCGCTATCTGCAGTTATATGAAGTTTGAAATAAGTCAAAATTACCACATACTGAGCAGTTTCAAAGTATCGCAAACCACATAAATCTATTCCAATACAACATAATACGCATGAATCCGTCCACAAATGCACAAAATTCTGCGTTTCCAGCAAGTAATCAGCGTTTTTTCTGAATCTCGTTGAGAAATTTTTGACATTGTGAATCTGCTCAGAAGCAAGATTTTGCTTAAAAAGTGCGTTATAAGGTAGAATCTAGCACCAAATACATCATATTTCATGTTTTCAGAGTGCTATTTGCAGTTTCACAAACTTTGGAATAAGTCGAAATCACGCTTTTCCGCGCAAATTTTCACAATCAAAGAGTTCATATTCCTATTCAGGACCTTATATTATGTATAAATCTATTGACAAAAACATCATATCTCGTGTTTTCAGAGCGCTATCTGCAGTTATATAAAGTTTGAAATAAGTCAAAATTACCACATTCTGAGATGCTTCAAAGTATCGCAAATCACATAAATCTATCCAATACAACATAATACGCATGAATCCGTCCTCGAATGCACAAAATTTTGCGTTTTCAGCAAGTTATCGGCGTTTTTTCGGGGACTCGTTTAAAATTTTTTGATTCTGTAAATCTGCTCAGAAGCAAGATTTTGCTTCAAAAGTGCGTTATATGGCAGAATCTAGCACATCATATTTCGTGTTTTTAGAGTGCTATTTGCAGTTTCACAAACTTTGGAATAAGTCGATATCACGCTTTTCCGCGCAAATTTTCACAATCAAAAAGTTCATATTCCTATTCAGGACCTCATATTATGTATGAATCTATCGACAAAAACATCATATCTCGTGTTTTCAGAGCGCTATCTGCAGTTATATGAAGTTTGAAATAAATCAAAACTACCACATTCTGAGCAGTTTCAAAGTATCGCAAATCACATAGATCTATTCCAATACAACATAATACGCATGAATCCGTCCACAAATGCACAAAATTTCGCGTTTCCAGCAAGTTATCGGCGTTTTTTCTTAGTCTCGTTGAGAAATTTTTGACTCTGTAAATCTGCTCAGAAGCAAGATTTTGCTTTAAAAGTGCGTCATATGGCAGAATCTAGCACCAAATACATAATATTTCGTGTTTTTAGAGTGCTATTTGCAGTTTTACAAACTTTGGAATAAGTCGGAATCACGCTTTTCCGCGCAGATTCCCACAATCAAAAAGTTCATATTCCTTTCGAGGACCTCATAATATGTATGAATCTATCGACAAAAACATCATATTTCGTGTTTTCAGAGCGCTATCTGCAGTTATATGAAGTTTGAAATAAGTCAAAATTACCACATTCTGAGCAGTTTCAAAGTATCGCGAATCACATAAATCTATCCAATACAACATAATACGCATGAATCCGTCCTCGAATGCACAAAATTTTGCGTTTCCAGCAAGTTATCGGCGTTTTTTCTGAGACTCGTTGAGAAATTTTTGATTCTGTGAATCTGCTCAGAAGCAAGATTTTGCTTCAAAAGTGCGTTATATGGCAGAATCTAGCACAAAATACATCATATTTCGTATTTTTAGAGTGCTAATTGCAGTTTTACAAACTTTGGAATAAGTCGAAATCACGCTTTTCTGCGCAGATTTTCACAATCAAAAAGTTCATATTCCTATTCAGGACCTCATAATATGTATAAATCTATTGACAAAAACATCATATCTCGTGTTTTCGGAGCGCTATCTGCAGTTATATGAAGTTTGAAATAAGTCAAAATTACCACATTCTGGGCAGTTTCAAAGTATCGCAAATCACATAAATCTATCCCAATACAACATAATACGTATGAATCCGTCCTCAAATGCACAAAATTTTGCGTTTCGAGCAAGTTATTGGCGTTTTCTCTGGGTCTCGTTGAGAAATTCATGAATCTGTAAATCTGCTCAGAAGCAAGATTTTGCTTCAAAAGTGCGTTATATGGCAGAATCTAGCATCAAATACATCATATTTCATGTTTTTAGAGTGCTATTCGCAGTTTTACAAACTTTGGAATAAGTCGTAATCACGCTTTTCCGCGCAGATTTTCACAATCAAAAAGTTCATATTCCTATTTAGGACCTCATAATATGTATGAATCTATTGACAAAAACATCATATCTCGTGTTTTCAGAGCGCTATCTGCAGTTATATGAAGTTTGAAATAAGTCAAAATTACCACATTCTGAGCAGTTTCAAAGTATCGCAAATCACATAAATCTATCCAATACAACATAATACGCATGAATCCGTCCTCAAATGCACAAAATTTTGCGTTTCCAGCAAGTTATCGGCGTTTTTTCTGAGTCTCGTTGAGAAATTTTTGACTCTGTAAATCTGCTCAGAAGCAAGATTTTGCTTCAAAAGTGCGTTTATATGGCAGAATCTAGCACCAAATACATCATATTTCGTGATTTTAGAGTGCTATTTGCAGTTTTACAATCTTTGGAATAAGTCGAAATCACGCTTTTCCGCGCAGATTTCACAATCAAAAAGGTCATACTCCTTCTCAGGACCTCATAATATGTATGAATTTATCGACAAAAACATCATATTTCGTGTTTTCAGAGCGCTATCTGCAGTTATATGAAGTTTGAAATAAGTCAAAATTACCACATTCTGATCAGTTTCAAAGTATCGCAAATCACATAAATCTATCCAATACAACATAATACGCATGAATCCGTCCTTGAATGCACAGAATTCTGCGTTTCCAGCAAGTTATCAGTGTTTTTTGTGGGACTCGTTGAGAAATTTTTGATTCTGTAAATCTGCTCAGAAGCAAGATTTTGCTTCAAAAGTGCGTTATATGGCAGAATCTAGCACCAAATACATCATATTTCGTGTTTTTAGAGTGCTATTTGCAGTTTTACAAACTTTGGAATAAGTCGAAATCACGCTTTTCCGCGCAGATTTTCACAATCAAAAAGTTCATATTCCTATTCAGGACCTCATAATATATATGAATCTATTAACAAAGACATCATATTTCGTGTCTTCAGAGCGCTATCTGCAGTTATATGAATTTTGGAATAAGTCAAAATTACCAGATTCTGAGCAGTTTCAAAGTATCGCAAATCACATAAATCTATCTAATACGCATAAATCCGTCCTCAAATGCACAAAATTTTGCGTTTCCAGCAAGTTATCGGCGTTCTTTCTGGGTCTCGTTGAGAAATTTTTGACTCTGTTAATCTGCTCAGAAGCAAGATTTTACCTCAAAAAGGTGCGTTATATGGCAGAGTCTAGCACTAAATACATTTTATTTGGTGTTTTTAAAGTGCTATTTGCAGTTTTACAAACTTTGGAATAAGTCGAAATCACGCTTTTCCGCGCAGATTTTCACAATCTAAAAGTTCATATTCCTTTTCAGGACCTCATAATATGTATAAATCTATCGACAAAAATATCATATCTCGTGTTTTTAGAGCGCTATCTGCAGTTATATGAAGTTTGAAATAAGTCAAAATTACCACATTCTGAGCAGTTTCAAAGTATCGCAAATCACATAAATCTATCCAATACAACATAATAGGCGAGAATCCGTCCTCAAATGCACAAAATTTTGCGTTGTCAGCAAGTTATCGGCGTTTTGTCTGAGACTCGTTGAGAAATTTTTGATTCTGTAAATCTGCTCAGAAGGAAGATTCTGCTTCAAAAGTGCGTTATATGGCAGAATCTAGCACCAAATACATCATATTTCGTGTTTTTAGAGTGCTATTTGCAGTTTTACAAACTTTGGAATGAGTCGAAATCACGCTTTTCCGCGCAGATTTTCACAATCAAAAAGTTCATATTCCTATTCAGGACCTTATAATATGTATGAATCTATTGACAAAAACATCATATCTTGTGTTCTCAGAGCGCTATCTGCAGTTTTATGAAGTTTGAAATAAGTCAAAATTACCACATTCTGAGCAGTTTCAAAGTATCGCAAATCACATAAATCTATTCCAATACAACATAATACGCATGAATCCGTCCTCAAATGCACTAAATTTTGCGTTTCGAGCAAGTTATCGGCGTTTTTTCTGAGTCTCGTTGAGAAATTTTTGACTTTGTAAATCTGCTTAGAAGCAAGATTTTGCTTTAAAAGTGCGTTATATGGCAGAATCTAGCACCAAATACATCATATTTCGTGTTTTTAGAGTGCTATGCAGTTTTACAAACTTTGGAATGAGTCGAAATCACGCTTTTCCGCGCAGATTTTCACAATCAAAAAGTTCATATTCCTATTGAGGACCTCATAATATGTATGAATCTATTACCAAAAACATCATATTTTGTGTTTTCAGAGCGCCATCTGCAGTTATATGAAGTTTGAAATAAGTCAAAATTACCACATTCTGGGCAGTTTCAAAGTATCGCAAATCACATAAATCTATCCAATACGCATGAATCCGTCCTCAAATGCACAAAATTCTGCGTTTCCAGCAAGTTATCGGCGTTCTTTCTGAGGCTCGTTGAGAAATTTTTGACACTGTGAATTTGCTCAGAAGCAAGAATTTGCTTCAAAAGTGCGTTATATGGAAGAATCTAGAACAAAAATACATCATATTTTGTGATTTTAGAGTGCTATTTGCAGCTTTACAAACTTTGGAATAAGTCGATATCACGCTTTTCCGCGCAGATTTTCACAATCTAAAAGTTCATATTCCTTTTCAGGACCTCATAATATGTATAAATCTATCGACAAAAATATCATATCTCGTGTTTTCAGAGCGCTATCTGCAGTTATATGAAGTTTGAAAACAGTCAAAATTACCACATTCTGAGCAGTTTCAAAGTATCGCAAATCACATAAATCTATCCAATACAACATAATACGCATGAAACTGTCCTCAAATGCACAAAATTTTGCGTTTCCAGCAAGTTATCGGCGTTTTTTCTGAATCTCGTTGAGAAATTTTTGACTCTGTAAATCTGTTCAGAAGTAAGATTTTGCTCCAAAAGTGCGTTATATAGCAGAATCTAGCACCAAATACATCATATTTCGTGTTTTTAGAGTGCTATTTGCAGTTTCACAAACTTTGGAATAAGTCGAAATCACGCTTTTCCGCGCAGATTTTTACAATCAAAAAGTTCGTATTCCTATTTAGAACCTCATAATATGTATGAATCTCTTGACAAAAACATCATATTTCGTGTTTTCAGAGCGCTATCTGCAGTTATATGAATTTTGAAATAAATCAAAATTACCACATTCTTAGCAGTTTCAAAGTATCGCAAATCACATAAATCTTTCCAATACAACATGACACGCATGATTTCTGTCCTCAAATGCACAAAATTTTGCGTCTCCAGCAAGTAATCGGCGTTTTTTCTGAGTCTTGTTGAGAAATTTTTGACTTTGTAAATCTTTCCAGAAGCATGATTTCGCATCAAAAGTGCGTTATATGGGAGAATCTAGCACCAAATACATCATATTTCGTGTTTTTAGAGTGCTATTCGCAGTTTCACAAACTTTGGAGTTATTCAGAATCACGCTCTTCCGCGCAGATTTTCACAATCAAAAAGGTCATATTCCTCTTCAGGACCTCATAATATGTATTAAACTATTGACAAAAACATCATATTTCGTGTTTTCAGAGCGCTATCAGCAGTTATATGAAGTTTGAAATAAGTAAAAATTACTACATTCTGAGCAGTTTCAAAGTATCGCAAATCACATAAATCTATCCAATACAACATAATACGCATGAATCTGTCCTCAAATGCACAAAATTTTGCGTTTCCAGTGAGTTATCGGCGTTTTTTCTGAGTCTCGTTGAGAAATTTTTGGCTCTGTAAATCTGCTCGGAAGCAAGATTTTGCTTCAAAAGTGCGTTATATGGCAGAATCTAGCACCAAATACATCATATTTCGTGTTTTTAGAATGCTATTTGCAGTTTCACAAACTTTGGAATAAGTCGAAATCACGTTTTTCCGCGCAGATTTTCACAATCAAAAAGTTCATATTCCTATTCAGAACCTCATAATATGTATGAATCTCTTGACAAAAACATCATATTACGTGTTTTCAGAGCGCTATCTGCAGTTATATGAAGTTTGAAATAAATCAAAATTACCACATTCTGAGCAGTTTCAAAATATCGCAAATCACATAAATCTATCCAATACAACATGATACGCATGAATCTGTCCTCAAATGCACGAAATTTTGCGTCTCCAGCAAGTAATCGGCGTCTTTTTCTGTGTCTCGTTGAGAAATTTTTGACCTTGTAAATCTTTCCAGAAGCATGATTTCGCATCAAAAGTGCGTTATATGGCAGAATCTAGCACCAAATACATCATATTTCGTGTTTTTGGAGTGCTATTTGCAGTTTCACAAACTTTGGAGTTATTCAGAATCACGCTTTTCCGCGCAGATTTTCACAATCAAAAAGGTCATATTCCTTTTCAGGACCTCATAATATGTATGAATCTATTGACAAAAACATCATATTTCATGTTTTCAGAGCGCTATCTGCAGTTATATGAAGTTTGAAATAAGTGAAAATTACTACATTCTGAGCAGTTTCAAAGTATCGCAAATCACATGAATCTATCTAATACAACATAATACGCATGAATCCGTCCTCAAATGCACAAAATTTTGCGTTTCCAGCAAGTTATCGGCGTTTTTTCTGAGTCTCGTTGAGAAATTTCTGACTCTGCAAATCTGCTCAGAAGCAAAATTTTGCATCAAAAGTGCGTTATATGGCAGAATCTAGCACCAAATACATCATATCTTGTGTTTTCAGAGTGCTATTTGCAGTTTTACAAACTTTGGAATGAGTCGAAATCACGTTTTTCCGCGCAGATTTTCATAATCAAAAAGTTCATATTTCTATTCAGGACTTAATAATATGTAGGAATCTATTGACAAAAACATCATATTTCGTGTTTTCAGAGCGCTATCAGCAGTTATATGAAGTTTGAAATAAGTCAAAATTACCACAATCTGAGCAGTTTCAAAGTATCGCAAATCACATGAATCTATCCAATACAACATAATACACATCGTCAAATGCACAAAATTTTGCGTTAACAGCAAGTTATCGGCGTCTTTTCTGAGTCTCGTTGAGAAATTTTTGACTCTGTAAATCTGCTCAGAAGCAAGATTTTTGCTTCAAAAGTGCGTTATATGGCAGAATCTAGCACGAAATACATCATATTTCGTGTTTTCAGAGTGCTATTTGCAGTTTCACAAACTGTGGAATAAGTCGAAATCACGCTCTTCCGCGCAGATTTTTACAATCAGAAAGTTCATATTCCTATTCAGGACCTCATAATTTGTATGAATCTATTGACAAAAACATTATATTTCGTGTTTTCAGAGCGCTATCTGCAGTTATATGAAGTTTGAAATAAGTCAAGATTACCATATTCTGAGCAGTTTCAAAGTATCGCGAATTACATAAATCTATCCAATACAACAAAATACGCATGAATCCGTCCTCAAATGCACAAAATTTTGCGTTTCCAGCAAGTTATCGGCGTCTTTTCTAAGTCTCGTCGAAAAATTTTTGACTCTGTAAATCTGCTTAGAAGCGAGCTTTTGCTTCAAAAAGTGCGTTATATGGCAGAATCTAGCACCAAACACATCATATTTCGTGTTTTTAGAGTGCCATTCGCAGTTTTACAAACTTTGGAATAAGTCGAAATCACGCTTTTCCGCGCAGATTTTCACAATCAAAATGTTCATATTCCTATTCACGACCTCATAACATGTATGAATCTATTGACAAAAAAATCATATTCCGTGTTTTCAGAGCGCTATCTGCAGTTATATGAAGTTTGAAATAAGTCAAAATTACCACATTCTGAGCAGTTTCAAAGTATCGCAAATCACATAAATCTATCCAATATAACATAATACGCATGAATCCGTCCTCAAATGCACAAAATTTTGCGTTTCCAGAAAGTTATCGGCGTTTTTTCTGAGTCACGTTGAGGAATTTTTGAGTCTATAAATCTGCTCAGAAGTAAGATTTTGCTCCAAATGTGCGTTATACGGCCGAATCTAGCACCAAATACATCATATTTCGTGTTTTTAGAGTGCTATTTGCAGTTTTACAAACTTTGGAATAAGTCGAAATCACGCTTTTCCGCGCAAATTTTCACAATCAAAAAGTTCATATTCCTATTCAGGACCTCATAATATGTATGAATATATTGACAAAAACATCATATCTTGAGTTTTCAGAGCGCTATCTGCAGTTATATGAAGTTTGAAATAAGTCAAAATTACCACATTCTGAGCAGTTTCAAAGTATCGCAAATCACATAAATCTTTCCAATACAACATGATACGCATGATTCCGTCCTCAAATGCACAAAATTCTGCGTCTCCAGCAAGTAATCGGCGTTTTTTCTGAGTCTCGTTGAGAAATTTTTGACTTTGTAAATCTTTCCAGAAGCATGATTTCGCATCAAAAGTGCGTTATATGGCAGAATCTAGCACCAAATACATCATATTTCGTGTTTTTAGAGTGCTATTTGCAGTTTCACAAACTTTGGAGTTATTCAGAATCACGCTTTTCCGCGCAGATTTTCACAATCAAAAAGGTCATATTCCTCGTCAGGACCTCATAATATGTATGAATCTATTGACAAAAACATCATATTTCGTGTTTTCAAAGCGCTATCTGCAGCTATATGAAGTTTGAAATAAGTGAAAACTACTACATTCTGAGCAGTTTCAAAATATCGCAAATCACATGAATCTATCCAATACAGCATAATACGCATGAATCCGTCCTCAAATGCACAAAATTTTGCGTTTCCAGCAAGTTATCGGCGTTTTTTCTGAGTCTCGTTGAGAAATTTCTGACTCTGCAAATCTGCTCAGAAGCAAAATTTTGCTTCAAAAGTGCGCTATATGACATAATCTAGCACCAAATACATCATATATCGTGTTTTTAGAGTGCTATTTGCAGTTTTACAAACTTTGGAATAAGTCGAAATCACGCTTTTCTGCGCAGATTTTCACAATCAAAAAGTTCATATTCCTATTCAGGATCTCATAATATGTATGAATCTATTGACAAAAACATCATATTCCGTGTATTCAGAGCGCTATCTGCAGTTATATGAAGTTTGAAATAAATCAAAACTACCATATTCTGAGCAGTTTCAAAGTATCGCAAATCACATAAATCTATCCTATACAACATAATACGCATGAATCCGTCCTCAAATGCACAAAATTTTGCGTTTCCAGCAAGTTATCGGCGTGTTTTCTGAGTCTCGTTGTGAAATTTTTGACTCTGTAAATCTGCTCAGAAGCAAGATTATGCTTCAAAAGTGCGTCATATGGCAGAATCTCAAATGCACAAAATTTTGCGTTTCCAGCAAGTTATCGGCGTGTTTTCTGAGTCTTGTTGTGAAATTTTTGACTCTGTGAATCTGCTCAGAAGCAAGATTATGCTTCAAAAGTGCGTCATATGGCAGAATCTAGTACCAAATACATCATATTTCGTGTTTTTAAAGTGCTATTTGCAGTTTTACAAACTTTGGAATAAGTCGAAATCACGCTTTTCCGCGCAGATTTTCACAATCAAAAAGTTCATATTCCTATTCAGGACCTCATAATATGTATGAATCTATTGACAAAAACATCATATTTCGTGTTTTCAGAGCGCTATCTGCAGTTATATGAAGTTTGAAATAAATCAAAATTACCACATTCTGAGCAGTTTCAAAGTATCGCAAAATCACATAAATCTATCCAATACAACATGATACGCATAAATCTGTCCTCAAATGCACAAAATTTTGCGTCTCCAGCAAGTAATCGGCGTTTTTTCTGAGTCTCGTTGAGAAATTTTTGACTTTGTAAATCTTTCCAGGAGCATGATTTTGCATCAAAAGTGCGTTATATGGCAGAATCTAGCACCAAATACATCATATTTTGTGTTTTTAGTGTGCTATTTGCAGATTTACAAACTTTGGAGTTATTCAGAATCACGCTTTTCCGCGCAGATTTTCACAATCAAAAAGTTCATATTCCTCTTCAGGACCTCATAATATGTCTGAATCTATTGACAAAAACATCATATTTCGTGTTTTCAGAGCGCTATCTGCAGTTATATGAAGTTTGAAATAAGTAAAAAATTACTACATTCTGAGCAGTTTCAAAGTATCGCAAATCACATAAATCTATCCAATACAACATAATACGCATGAATCTGTCCTCAAATGCACAAAATTCTGCGTTTCCAGCAAGATATCGGCGTTTTTTCTGAGTCTCGTTGAGAAATTTTTGACTCTGTAAATCTGCTCGGAAGCAAGATTTTGCCTCAGGAGTGCGCTATATGGCCTAATCTAGCACCAAATAGATCATAAATCGTGTTTTTAGAGTGCTATTTGCAGTTTTACAAACTTTGGTATAAGTCGAAATCACGTTTTTCCGCGCAGATTCTTACAATCAAAAAGTTCATATTCCTATTCAGGACCTCATAAGATGTATGAATCTATTGACAAAAACATAATATCTTGTGTTTTCAGAGCGCTATCTGCAGTTATATGAAGTTTGAAATAAGTCAAAATTACCACATTCTGAGCAGTTTCAAAGTATCGCTAATCACATAAATCTACCCAATACAACATAATACGCATGAATCCGTCCTCAAATGCACAAAATTTTGCGTTTCCAGCAAGTTAATGGCGTTTTTTTCTGAGTCTCGTTGAGAAATTTTTGACTCTGTAAATCTGCTCAGAAGCAAGATTTTGCTTCAAAAGTGCGTTATATGGCAGAATCTAGCACCAAATACATCATATTTCTTGTTTTTAGAATGCTATTTGCAGTTTCACAAACTTTGGAATGAGTCGGAATCACGCTTTTCGCGCAAATTTTCACAATCAAAAAGTTCATATTCCTATTCAGGACCTCATAATATGTATGAATCTATTGACAAAAACATCATATTCCGTGTTTTCAGAGCGCTATCTGCAGTTATATGAAGTTTGAAATAAATCAAAATTACCACATTTTGAGCAGTTTCAAAGTATCGCAAATCACATAAATCTATCCAATACAACATGATACGCATGAATCTGTCCTCAAATGCACAAAATTTTGCGTCTCCAGCAAGTAATCGGCGTTTTTTCTGAGTCTCGTTGAGAAATTTTTGACTTTGTAAATCTTTCCAGAAGCATGATTTTGCATCAAAAGTGCGTTATATGGTAGAATCTAGCACCAAATACATCTTATTTTGTGTTTTTAGTGTGCTATTTGCAGTTTTACAAACTTTTGTGTTATTCAGAATCACGCTTTTCCGCGCAGATTTTCACAATCAAAAAGTTCATATTCCTCTTCAAGACCTCATAATATGTATGAATCTATTGACAAAAACATCATATTTCGTGTTTTCAGAGCGCTATCTGCAGTTATATGAAGTTCGAAATAAGTAAAAATTACTACATTCTGAGCAGTTTCAAAGTATCGCAAATCACATAAATCTATCCAATACAACATAATACGCATGAATCCGTCCTCAAATGCACAAAATTTTGCGTTTCCAGCAAGTTATCGGCGTTTTTTCTGAAACTCGTTGAGAAATTTCTGACTCTGCAAATCTGCTCAGAAGCAAAATTTTGCTTCAAAAGTGCGCTATATGGCATAATGTAGCACCAAATACATCATATATCGTGTTTTTAGAGTGCTATTTGCAGTTTTACAAACTTTGGAATAAGTCGAAAATCACGCTTTTCCGCGCAGATTTTCACAATCAAAAAGTTCATATTCCTATTCAGGACCTCATAATATGTATGAATCTATTGACAAAAACATCATATTCCGTGTATTCAGAGCGCTATCTGCAGTTATATGAAGTTTGAAATAAATCAAAACTACCATATTCTGAGCAGTTTCAAAGTATCGCAAATCACATAAATCTATCCTATACAACATAATACGCATGAATCCGTCCTCAAATGCACAAAATTTTGCGTTTCCAGCAAGTTATCGGCGTGTTTTCTGAGTCTCGTTGTGAAATTTTTAACTCTGTAAATCTGCTCAGAAGCAAGATTATGCTTCAAAAGTGCGTCATATGGCAGAATCTAGTACCAAATACATCATATTTCGTGTTTTTAAAGTGCTATTTGCAGTTTTACAAACTTTGGAATAAGTCGAAATCACGCTTTTCCGCGCAGATTTTCACAATCAAAAAGTTCATATTCCTATTCAGGATCTCATAATATGTATGAATCTATTGACAAAAACATCATATTCCGTGTATTCAGAGCGCTATCTGCAGTTATATGAAGTTTGAAATAAATCAAAACTACCATATTCTGAGCAGTTTCAAAGTATCGCAAATCACATAAATCTATCCTATACAACATAATACGCATGAATCCGTCCTCAAATGCACAAAATTTTGCGTTTCCAGCAAGTTATCGGCGTGTTTTCTGAGTCTCGTTGTGAAATTTTTGACTCTGTAAATCTGCTCAGAAGCAAGATTATGCTTCAAAAGTGCGTCATATGGCAGAATCTCAAATGCACAAAATTTTGCGTTTCCAGCAAGTTATCGGCGTGTTTTCTAAGTCTTGTTGTGAAATTTTGACTCTGTAAATCTGCTCAGAAGCAAGATTATGCTTCAAAAGTGCGTCATATGACATAATCTAGCACCAAATACATCATATTTCGTGTTTTTAGAGTGCTATTTGCAGTTTTACAAACTTTGGAATAAGTCGAAATCACGCTTTTCCGCGCAAATTTTCACAATCAAAAAGTTCATATTCCTATTCAGGACATCATAATATGTATGAATCTATTGACAAAAACATCATATTTCGTGTTTTCAGAGCGCTATCTGCAGTTATATGAAGTTTGAAATAAATCAAAATTACCACATTCTGAGCAGTTTCAGAGTATCGCAGATCACATAAATCTATCCAATACAACATGATACGCATGAATCTGTCCTCAAATGCACAAAATTTTGCGTCTCCAGCAAGTAATCGGCGTTTTTTCTGAGTCTCGTTGAGAAATTTTTGACTTTGTAAATCTTTCCAGAAGCATGATTTTGCATCAAAAGTGCGTTATATGGTAGAATCTAGCACCAAATACATCTTATTTTGTGTTTTTAGTGTGCTATTTGCAGTTTTACAAACTTTGGAGTTATTCAGAATCACGCTTTTCCGCGCAGATTCTCACAATCAAAAAGTTCATATTCCTCTTCAGGACCTCATAATATGTCTGAATCTATTGATAAAAACATCATATTTCGTGTTTTCAGAGCGCTATCTGCAGTTATATGAAGTTTGAAATAAGTAAAAATTACTACATTCTGAGCAGTTTCAAAGTATCGCAAATCACATAAATCTATCCAATACAACATAATACGCATGAATCCGTCCTCAAATGCACAAAATTTTGCGTTTCCAGCAAGTTATCGGCGTTTTTTCTGAAACTCGTTGAGAAATTTCTGACTCTGCAAATCTGCTCAGAAGCAAAATTTTGCTTCAAAAGTGCGCTATATGGCATAATGTAGCACCAAATACATCATATATCGTGTTTTTAGAGTGCTATTTGCAGTTTTACAAACTTTGGAATAATTCGAAATCACGCTTTTCCGCGCAGATTTTCACAATCAAAAAGTTCATATTCCTATTCAGGACCTCATAATATGTATGAATCTATTGACAAAAACATCATATTCCGTGTATTCAGAGCGCTATCTGCAGTTATATGAAGTTTGAAATAAATCGAAACTACCATATTCTGAGCAGTTTCAAAGTATCGCAAATCACATAAATCTATCCTATACAACATAATACGCATGAATCCGTCCTCAAATGCACAAAATTTTGCGTTTCCAGCAAGTTATCGGCGTGTTTTCTGAGTCTCGTTGTGAAATTTTTAACTCTGTAAATCTGCTCAGAAGCAAGATTATGCTTCAAAAGTGCGTCATATGGCAGAATCTAGTACCGAAATACATCATATTTCGTGTTTTTGAAGTGCTATTTGCAGTTTTACAAACTTTGAATAAGTCGAAATCACGCTTTTCCGCGCAGATTTTCACAATCAAAAAGTTCATATTCCTATTCAGGACCTCATAATATGTATGAATCTATTGACAAAAACATCATATTCCGTGTATTCAGAGCGCTATCTGCAGTTATATGAAGTTTGAAATAAATCAAAACTACCATATTCTGAGCAGTTTCAAAGTATCGCAAATCACATAAATCTATCCTATACAACATAATACGCATGAATCCGTCCTCAAATGCACAATATTTTGCGTTTCCAGCAAGTTATCGGCGTGTTTTCTGAGTCTCGTTGTGGAATTTTTGACTCTGTAAATCTGCTCAGAAGCAAGATTATGCTTCAAAAGTGCGTCATATGGCAGAATCTCAAATGCACAAAATTTTGCGTTTCCAGCAAGTTATCGGCGTGTTTTCTAAGTCTTGTTGTGAAATTTTTGACTCTGTAAATCTGCTCAGAAGCAAGATTATGCTTCAAAAGTGCGTCATATGACATAATCTAGCACCAAATACATCATATTTCGTGTTTTTAGAGTGCTATTTGCAGTTTTACAAACTTTGGAATAAGTCGAAATCACGCTTTTCCGCGCAGATTTTCACAATCAAAAAGTTCATATTCCTATTCAGGACATCATAATATGTATGAATCTATTGACAAAAACATCATATTTCGTGTTTTCAGAGCGCTATCTGCAGTTATATGAAGTTTGAAATAAATCAAAATTACCACATTCTGAGCAGTTTCAGAGTATCGCAAATCACATAAATCTATCCAATACAACATGATACGCATGAATCTGTCCTCAAATGCACAAAATTTTGCGTCTCCAGCAAGTAATCGGCGTTTTTTCTGAGTCTCGTTGAGAAATTTTTGACTTTGTAAATCTTTCCAGAAGCATGATTTTGCATCAAAAGTGCGTTATATGGTAGAAATCTAGCACCAAATACATCTTATTTTGTGTTTTTAGTGTGCTATTTGCAGTTTTACAAACTTTGGAGTTATTCAGAATCACGCTTTTCCGCGCAGATTCTCACAATCAAAAAGTTCATATTCCTCTTCAGGACCTCATAATATGTCTGAATCTATTGATAAAAACATCATATTTCGTGTTTTCAGAGCGCTATCTGCAGTTATATGAAGTTTGAAATAAGTAAAAATTACTACATTCTGAGCAGTTTCAAAGTATCGCAAATCACATAAATCTATCCAATACAACATAATACGCATGAATCTGTCCTCAAATGCACAAAATTCCTGCGTTGCCAGCAAGTTATCGGCGTTTTTTCTGAGTCTCGTTGAGAAATTTTTGACTCTGTAAATCTGCTCAGAAGCAAGATTATGCTTCAAAAGTGCGTCATATGGCAGAATCTCAAATGCACAAAATTTTGCGTTTCCAGCAAGTTATCAGCATGTTTTCTGAGTCTTGTTGTGAAATTTTTGACTCTGTGAATCTGCTCAGAAGCAAGATTATGCTTCAAAAGTGCGTCATATGGCAGAATCTAGTACCAAATACATCATATTTCGTGTTTTTAAAGTGCTATTTGCAGTTTTACAAACTTTGGAATAAGTCGAAATCACGCTTTTCGCGCAGATTTTCACAATCAAAAAGTTCATATTCCTATTCAGGACCTCATAATATGTATGAATCTATTGACAGAAACATCATATTTCGTGTTTTCAGAGCGCTATCTGCAGTTATATGAAGTTTGAAATAAATCAAAATTACCACATTCTGAGCAGTTTAAAAGTATCGCAAATCACATGAATCTATCCAATACAACATGATACGCATAAATCTGTCCTCAAATGCACAAAATTTTGCGTCTCCAGCAAGTAATCGGCGTTTTTTCTGAGTCTCGTTGAGAAATTTTTGACTTTGTAAATCTTTCCAGGAGCATGATTTTGCATCAAAAGTGCGTTATATGGCAGAATCTAGCACCAAATACATCATATTTTGTGTTTTTAGTGTGCTATTTGCAGTTTTACAAACTTTGGAGTTATTCAGAATCCCGCTTTTCCGCGCAGATTTTCACAATCAAAAAGTTCATATTCCTCTTCAGGACCTCATAGTATGTATGAATCTATTGACAAAAAACATCATATTTCGTGTTTTCAGAGCGCTATCTGCAGTTATATGAAGTTTGAAATAAGTAAAAATTACTACATTCTGAGCAGTTTCAAAGTATCGCAAATCACATAAATCTATCCAATACAACATAATACGCATGAATCCGTCCTCAAATGCACAAAATTTTGCGTTTCCAGCAAGTTATCGGCGTTTTTTCTGAAACTCGTTGAGAAATTTCTGACTCTGCAAATCTGCTCAGAAGCAAAATTTTGCTTCAAAAGTGCGCTATATGGCATAATGTAGCACCAAATACATCATATATCGTGTTTTTAGAGTGCTATTTGCAGTTTTACAACTTTGGAATAAGTCGAAATCACGCTTTTCCGCGCAGATTTTCACAATCAAAAAGTTCATATTCCTATTCAGGACCTCATAATATGTATGAATCTATTGACAAAAACATCATATTCCGTGTATTCAGAGCGCTATCTGCAGTTATATGAAGTTTGAAATAAATCAAAACTACCATATTCTGAGCAGTTTCAAAGTATCGCAAATCACATAAATCTATCCTATACAACATAATACGCATGAATCCGTCCTCAAATGCACAAAATTTTGCGTTTCCAGCAAGTTATCGGCGTGTTTTCTGAGTCTCGTTGTGAAATTTTTGACTCTGTAAATCTGCTCAGAAGCAAGATTATGCTTCAAAAGTGCGTCATATGGCAGAATCTAGTACCAAATACATCATATTTCGTGTTTTTAAAGTGCTATTTGCAGTTTTACAAACTTTGGAATAAGTCGAAATCACGCTTTTCCGCGCAGATTTTCACAATCAAAAAGTTCATATTCCTATTCAGGACCTCATAATATGTATGAATCTATTGACAAAAACATCATATTCCGTGTATTCAGAGCGCTATCTGCAGTTATATGAAGTTTGAAATAAATCAAAATTACCACATTCTGAGCAGTTTAAAAGTATCGCAAATCACATGAATCTATCCAATACAACATGATACGCATAAATCTGTCCTCAAATGCACAAAATTTTGCGTCTCCAGCAAGTAATCGGCGTTTTTTCTGAGTCTCGTTGAGAAATTTTTGACTTTGTAAATCTTTCCAGGAGCATGATTTTGCATCAAAAGTGCGTTATATGGCAGAATCTAGCACCAAATACATCATATTTTGTGTTTTTAGTGTGCTATTTGCAGTTTTACAAACTTTGGAGTTATTCAGAATCCCGCTTTTCCGCGCAGATTTTCACAATCAAAAAGTTCATATTCCTCTTCAGGACCTCATAGTATGTATGAATCTATTGACAAAAACATCATATTTCGTGTTTTCAGAGCGCTATCTGCAGTTATATGAAGTTTGAAATAAGTAAAAATTACTACATTCTGAGCAGTTTCAAAGTATCGCAAATCACATAAATCTATCCAATACAACATAATACGCATGAATCCGTCCTCAAATGCACAAAATTTTGCGTTTCCAGCAAGTTATCGGCGTTTTTTCTGAAACTCGTTGAGAAATTTCTGACTCTGCAAATCTGCTCAGAAGCAAAATTTTGCTTCAAAAGTGCGCTATATGGCATAATGTAGCACCAAATACATCATATATCGTGTTTTTAGAGTGCTATTTGCAGTTTTACAAACTTTGGAATAAGTCGAAATCACGCTTTTCCGCGCAGATTTTCACAATCAAAAAGTTCATATTCCTATTCAGGACCTCATAATATGTATGAATCTATTGACAAAAACATCATATTCCGTGTATTCAGAGCGCTATCTGCAGTTATATGAAGTTTGAAATAAATCAAAACTACCATATTCTGAGCAGTTTCAAAGTATCGCAAATCACATAAATCTATCCTATACAACATAATACGCATGAATCCGTCCTCAAATGCACAAAATTTTGCGTTTCCAGCAAGTTATCGGCGTGTTTTCTGAGTCTCGTTGTGAAATTTTTGACTCTGTAAATCTGCTCAGAAGCAAGATTATGCTTCAAAAGTGCGTCATATGGCAGAATCTAGTACCAAATACATCATATTTCGTGTTTTTAAAGTGCTATTTGCAGTTTTACAAACTTTGGAATAAGTCGAAATCACGCTTTTCCGCGCAGATTTTCACAATCAAAAAGTTCATATTCCTATTCAGGACCTCATAATATGTATGAATCTATTGACAAAAACATCATATTCCGTGTATTCAGAGCGCTATCTGCAGTTATATGAAGTTTGAAATAAATCAAAACTACCATATTCTGAGCAGTTTCAAAGTATCGCAAATCACATAAATCTATCCTATACAACATAATACGCATGAATCCGTCCTCAAATGCACAAAATTTTGCGTTTCCAGCAAGTTATCGGCGTGTTTTCTGAGTCTCGTTGTGAAATTTTTGACTCTGTAAATCTGCTCAGAAGCAAGATTATGCTTCAAAAGTGCGTCATATGGCAGAATCTAGTACCAAATACATCATATTTCGTGTTTTTAAAGTGCTATTTGCAGTTTTACAAACTTTGGAATAAGTCGAAATCACGCTTTTCCGCGCAGATTTTCACAATCAAAAAGTTCATATTCCTATTCAGGACCTCATAATATGTATGAATCTATTGACAAAAACATCATATTCTGTGTATTCAGAGCGCTATCTGCAGTTATATGAAGTTTGAAGTAAATCAAAACTACCATATTCTGAGCAGTTTCAAAGTATCGCAAATCACATAAATCTATCCTATACAACATAATACGCATGAATCCGTCCTCAAATGCACAAAATTTTGCGTTTCCAGCAAGTTATCGGCGTGTTTTCTGAGTCTCGTTGTGAAATTTTTGACTCTGTAATTCTGCTCAGAAGCAAGATTATGCTTCAAAAGTGCGTCATATGGCAGAATCTCAAATGCACAAAATTTTGCGTTTCCAGCAAGTTATCGGCGTGTTTTCTAAGTCTTGTTGTGAAATTTTTGACTCTGTAAATCTGCTCAGAAGCAAGATTATGCTTCAAAAGTGCGTCATATGACATAATCTAGCACCAAATACATCATATTTCGTGTTTTTAGAGTGCTATTTGCAGTTTTACAAACTTTGGAATAAGTCGAAATCACGCTTTTCCGCGCAGATTTTCACAATCAAAAAGTTCATATTCCTATTCAGGACATCATAATATGTATGAATCTATTGACAAAAACATCATATTTCGTGTTTCAGAGCGCTATCTGCAGTTATATGAAGTTTGAAATAAATCAAAATTACCACATTCTGAGCAGTTTCAGAGTATCGCAAATCACATAAATCTATCCAATTACAACATGATACGCATGAATCTGTCCTCAAATGCACAAAATTTTGCGTCTCCAGCAAGTAATCGGCGTTTTTTCTGAGTCTCGTTGAGAAATTTTTGACTTTGTAAATCTTTCCAGAAGCATGATTTTGCATCAAAAGTGCGTTATATGGTAGAATCTAGCACCAAATACATCTTATTTTGTGTTTTTAGTGTGCTATTTGCAGTTTTACAAACTTTGGAGTTATTCAGAATCACGCTTTTCCGCGCAGATTTTCACAATCAAAAAGTTCATATTCCTCTTCAGGACCTCATAATATGTCCTGAATCTATTGATAAAAACATCATATTTCGTGTTTTCAGAGCGCTATCTGCAGTTATATGAAGTTTGAAATAAGTAAAAATTACTACATCCTGAGCAGTTTCAAAGTATCGCAAATCACATAAATCTATCCAATACAACATAATACGCATGAATCTGTCCTCAAATGCACAAAATTCTGCGTTGCCAGCAAGTTATCGGCGTTTTTTCTGAGTCTCGTTGAGAAATTTTTGACTCTGTAAATCTGCTCGGAAGCAAGATTTTGCCTCAGGAGTGCGCTATATGGCATAATCTAGCACCAAATAGATCATATATCGTGTTTTTAGAGTGCTATTTGCAGTTTTACAAACTTTGGAATAAGTCGAAATCACGTTTTTTCCGCGCAGATTCTCACAATCAAAAAGTTCATATTCCTATTCAAGACCTCATAAGATGTATGAATCTATTGACAAAAACATAATATCTTGTGTCTTCAGAGCGCTATCTGCAGTTATATGAAGTTTGAAATAAGTCAAAATTACCACATTCTGAGCAGTTTCAAAGTATCGCTAATCACATAAATCTACCCAATACAACATAATACGCATGAATCCGTCCTCAAATGCACAAAATTTTGCGTTTCCAGCAAGTTAATGGCGTTTTTTCTGAGTCTCGTTGAGAAATTTTTGACTCTGTAAATCTGCTCAGAAGCAAGATTTTGCTTCAAAAGTGCGTTATATGGCAGAATCTAGCACCAAATACATCATATTTCTTGTTTTTAGAATGCTATTTGCAGTTTCACAAACTTTGGAATGAGTCGGAATCACGCTTTTCCGCGCAAATTTTCACAATCAAAAAGTTCATATTCCTATTCAGGACCTCATAATATGTATGAATCTATTGACAAAAACATCATATTCCGTGTTTTCAGAGCGCTATCTGCAGTTATATGAAGTTTGAAATAAATCAAAATTACCACATTTTGAGCAGTTTCAAAGTATCGCAAATCACATAAATCTATCCAATACAACATGATACGCATGAATCTGTCGTCAAATGCACAAAATTTTGCGTCTCCAGCAAGTAATCGGCGTTTTTTCTGAGTCTCGTTGAGAAATTTTTGACTTTGTAAATCTTTCCAGAAGCATGATTTTGCATCAAAAGTGCGTTATATGGTAGACTCTAGCACCAAATACATCTTATTTTGTGTTTTTAGTGTGCTATTTGCAGTTTTACAAACTTTTGAGTTATTCAGAATCACGCTTTTCCGCGCAGATTTTCACAATCAAAAAGTTCATATTCCTCTTCAGGACCTCATAATATGTCTGAATCTATTGACAGAAACATCATATTTTGTGTTTCAGAGCGCTATCTGCAGTTATATGAAGTTTGAAATAAGTAAAAAATTACTACATTCTGAGCAGTTTAAAAGTATCGCAAATCACATAAATCTATCCAATACAACATAATACGCATGAATCTGTCCTCAAATGCACAAAATTTTGCGTTTCCAGCAAGTTATCGGCGTTTTTTCTGAGTCTCGTTGAGAAATTTTTGACTCTGTAAATCTGCTCGGAAGCAAGATTTTGCCTCAAGAGTGCGTTATATGGCAGAATCAAGCACCAAATACATCATATTTCATGTTTTTAGAGTGCTATTTGCAGTTTCACAAACTTTGGAATGAGTCGAAATCACGCTTTTCCGCGCAGATTTTCACAATCAAAAAGTTCATATTCCTATTCAGGACCTCATAAGATGTATGAATCTATTGACAAAAACATAATATCCTCGTGTCTTCAAAGCGCTATCTGCAGTTATATGAAGTTTGAAATAAGTAAGAATTACCACATTCTGAGCAGTTTCAAAGTATCGCAAATCACATTAATCTACCCAATACAACATAATACGCATGAATCCGTCCTCAAATGCACAAAATTTTGCGTTTCCAGCAAGTTATCGGGCGTTTTTTCTGAGTCTCGTTGAGAATTTTTTGACTCTGTAAATCTGCTCGGAAGCAAGATTTTGCTTCAAAAGTGCGTTATATGGCAGAATCTAGCACCAAATACATCATATTTCTTGTTTTTAGAATGCTATTTGCAGTTTCACAAACTTTGGAATGAGTCGAAATCACGCTTTTCGCGCAGCCTTTCACAATCAAAAAGTTCATATCCCTATTCAGGACCTCATAATATGTATGAAACTATTGAGAAAAACATTATATTTCGTGTTTTCAGAGCGCTATCTGCAGTTATATGAAGTTTGAAATAAATCAAAATTACCACATTCTGAGCAGTTTCAAAGTATCGCAAATCACATAAATCTATCCAATACACATGATACGCATGAATCTGTCCTCAAATGCACAAAATTTTGCGTCTCCAGCAAGATATCGGCGTTCTTTCTGAGTCTCGTTGAGAAATTTTTGACTTTGTAAATCTTTCCAAAAGCATGATTTTGCATCAAAAGTGCGTTATATGGCCGAATCTAGCACCAAATACATCATATTTCGTGTTTTTAGTGTGCTATTTGCAGTTTTACAAACTTTTGAGTTATTCAGAATCACGCTTTTCCGCGCAGATTTTCACAATCAAAAAGTTCATATTCCTCTTCAGGACCTCATAATATGTCTGAATCTATTGACAGAAACATCATATTTCGTGTTTTCAGAGCGCTATCTGCAGTTATATGAAGTTTGAAATAAGTAAAAATTACTACATTCTGAGCAGTTTCAAAGTATCGCAAATCACATAAATCTATCCAATACAACATAATACGCATGAATCTGTCCTCAAATGCACAAAATTTTGCGTTTCCAGCAAGTTATCGGCGTTTTTTCTGAGTCTCGTTGAGAAATTTTTGACTCTGTAAATCTGCTCGGAAGCAAGATTTTGCCTCAAGAGTGCGTTATATGGCAGAATCAAGCACCAAATACATCATATTTCGTGTTTTTAGAGTGCTATTTGCAGTTTCACAAACTTTGGAATAAGTCGAAATCACGCTTTTCCGCGCAGATTTTCTCAATCAAAAAGTTCATATTCCTATTCAGGACCTCATAAGATGTATGAATCTATTGACAAAAACATAATATCTCGTGTCTTCGAAGCGCTGTCCTGCAGTTATATGAAGTTTGAAATAAGTAAAAATTACCACATTCTGAGCAGTTTCAAAGTATCGCAAATCACATAAATCTACCCAATACAACATAATACGCATGAATCCGTCCTCAAATGCACAAAATTTTGCGTTTTCAGCAAGTTATCGGCGTTTTTTCTGAGTCTCGTTGAGAATTTTTTGACTCTGTAAATCTGCTCGGAAGCAAGATTTTTGCTTCAAAAGTGCGTTATATGGCAGAATCTAGCACCAAATACATCATATTTCTTGTTTTTAGAATGCTATTTGCAGTTTCACAAACTTTGGAATGAGTCGAAATCACGCTTTTCCGCGCAGATTTTCACAATCAAAAAGTTCATATTCCTATTCAGGACCTCATAATATGTATGAATCTATTGACGAAAACATCATATTCCGTGTTTCCAGAGCGCTATCTGCAGTTATATGAAGTTTGAAATAAATCAAAATTACCACATTCTGAGCAGTTTCAAAGTATCGCAAATCACATAAATCTATCCAATACAACATGATACGCATGAATCTGTCCTCAAATGCACAAAATTTTGCGTCTCCAGCAAGTATTTGGCGTTCTTTCTGAGTCTCGTTGAGAAAATTTTTGACTTTGTAAATCTTTCCAAAAGCATGATTTTGCATCAAAAGTGCGTTATATGGCAGAATCTAGCACCAAATACATCATATTTCGTGTTTTTAGTGTGCTATTTGCAGTTTTACAAACTTTGGAGTTATTCAGAATCACGCTTTTCCGCGCAGATTTTCACAATCAAAAAGTTCATATTCCTCTTCAGGACCTCATAGTATGTATGAATCTATCGACAAAAACATCATATTTCGTGTTTTCAGAGCGCTATCTGCAGTTATATGAAGTTTGAAATAAGTAAAAATTACTACATTCTGAGCAGTTTCAAAGTATCGCAAATCACATAAATCTATCCAATACAACATAATACGCATGAATCTGTCCTCTAATGCACAAATTTTGCGTTTCCAGCAAGTTATCGGCGTTTTTTCTGAGTCTCGTTGAGAAATTTTTGACTCTGTAAATCTGCTCGGAAGCAAGATTTTGCCTCAAAAGTGCGTTATATGGCAGAATCAAGCACCAAATACATCATATTTCGTGTTCTTAGAGTGCTATTTGCAGTTTCACAAACTTTGGAATAAGTCGAAATCACGCTTTTCCGCGCAGATTTTCACAATCAAAAAGTTCATATTCCTATTCAGGACCTCATAATATTGAGACGTGCGGAGTGAGGGGGGAGCTCGTAGAAAAGACGTAGTTATGGGGCGGAGCTTCTTCGGCCGCTTACGCCGCACCGCGTCGCAGCCCATCACCCCTCTCAATGGAAGCATCTGGTGATTTCTAGAAATGGAAAGAGTCGCGAAATGGAAAAATTCGAGAACAATATTTCACTATATAAGGCCAAGCAGAAAGACGGACAGACAGTCAGTAATAAGAGTATTAGTGTGAAATAAATAATGAAGTAACAAGTACAGTGAACAGTGCATATAAATAGTGAAAAATAAATATCTGTGACTTTGATTAAATTAGAATTAAGTGATTAATATATAAATATACTGTTTTTAGTGACATAAGAAGAATTAAAGATTTTATTTCATTTAGATTATTAAATAGTGACTTTTATTTATTTACAGAGTGATTCATCAAGCAATAAACATAACAGTGGTGTCAGGTGTGGGGTTGTTATAAACAATTTAGTATTTTGTTTATTGCTGTTTCGTAAATTGGATAATGGCGTCTACGAAGCTGTTGAAAGATTTGAAGGTCGCAGAGTTGAAATATCAATTGGAAGAGCGGGATTTGGAAACCAGTGGCCGCAAACAAGTTTTAATGGAACGACTTCGAGGAGCTATGACTGAAGACGGTGAGGACCCTGATACGTATTTGTTCGAGGTTCAACTTTCTTTAACCGATTTGGCAATAAGTTTAAAAGAAAACTGTACAAATTTAGAATCAAAATTAAAAGAAAATTCTATAAATTTAGAATCAAAATTAAAAGAAAATTCTATAAATTCAGAATCAAAACTAAAAGAAAATTCTACAAGTTTAAAAGAAGATTTAGATTCAAAATTGAAAGAAAATTGTTCACTTTTAGAAGAAGATTTGGAATCAAAATTAAAAGAAAATTCTACAAGTTTGGAAGAGAATTTAGAATTGAAATTGAAAGAAAATTCTACGGGTTTGAAAGAAGATCTATCAGGCAAGTTAGAAGAAAATTCTAGAAACTTGAGAGAAGAACTGCATGGAAAGATGGAAGAAAACTCAAAGAAAGTTGAACAGCAACTGGAAAAATTTAGAGAAAATTCAAAGGTTTGGGAGGAAGTATTTGAAGATAATTGTAAAATGTTAAAAGAAGAATTGGATGCAAAATTGGATGAAAGAATGAAGATTTTTGAAGAAAAATTCAAATTTGGTGTTTCATCTCCGGAAAAAGCTTCAAAAGCTGAGATAATTGAATTATCCGCACCAAATCTTGACTCAACTACAAAAATGCGTGTCAAACCTCCAACCTTTGATGGTCAAACATCTTGGATTAATTACCATAGACAATTTGAAGCCGCTGCTAAGGCTAACGGCTGGAATGATACTGAGGAAGTTTCAGCACTTACAGTTGCTCTCCGAGGAGATGCGGTAAACATTTTACAGGCTATTCCACCGGAAGAAGACATTAATTATGAAAAATTGGTCAAGCGACTGGAGCTGCGATACGGCCATGCACACTTGGAGGAAGTGTATCACACGCAGCTCAAGAACCGATACCAACGTCCCAGCGAGAGTCTACAGGAGTTCGAAGCTGATGTGGCACGCCTAGTTCGACTGGCATATCCAACTGGCCCGGAAGATTTCTTGGAAAGCTGGGCTGTGAGAATATTTGTGGACGGCATCAGAGACCATGAAACGCAGCAAGCCCTACGTTTGGCGCGGCCGAAGAAGCTGGTGGAAGCATTAGCTCATGCACTGGAATACGAAGCGGCAAAGCAGGCGTCCAGAAGCAGTGCTCGAGTGCGAGAGGTTACCTGCGACTCCGATACCACGAAAAGCTTAGAAGCCCAGGTTCAGCGGTTGATCGAAGAAGTTAAAGATCTCAAGAATTCCAGACAACTTCGGTGTTGGAACCGTGGAGAACTAGGTCATCCAAAAAGTCAATGCAAGAAACCTTTGAAGATGCTACCCAAAGATAACTCCAGACATGAAAAAGAACGCCTCGCAAGAATAAAACTCACCGAACAAGACACCAAGATAAAGCCTAGTTGCAATAAACTTTCGAAGGAATTAACGACCCTATTACTATCCAAGGGTCAACAATTAGACAATCGGCAACGCGCACAAGCAGAAGATCTGATACGCCGATTCCAAGAGGTGTTTGAAACCAGTGAGGGGCAAAAAGGAAGAACAAATATTGTCCACCACAAAATTGACACAGGCGATGCACGACCAATTCGGCAAGCACCACGACGACTCCCGATTGCGAAGAGAGAAGATGCTGAAGTCATCATTCAAGACATGGAGCAAGACGGAATCATAGAACCCTCGAACAGTCCATGGGCCTCTCCGGTGGTACTTGTGAAGAAGAAAGACGGATCTACACGATTTTGTGTCGACTATCGCCAGCTGAATAACGTTACCAAGAAGGACAGTTATCCTCTGCCCAGGATTGATGACACCTTAGATACCCTGGCCGGGTCAAAGATCTTCTCGACCCTAGATCTCAAGAGTGGATACTGGCAAGTAGCGATGGATGAGAAAGACCGAGAAAAAACTGCATTTACCATCGGCAGTGGATTGTGGCAATTTACAGTCATGCCATTTGGTCTGTGTAATGCTCCTGCCACCTTCGAGCGACTTATGGAGACCGTACTGAAAGGACTATCGGGAAAAACTTGCTTGGTATACCTGGACGATATAATTGTGATGGGAAAATCATTTGAAGACCATTTGAAGAATCTGGAGCAGGTATTTGAACAATTAAAGAAAGCTGGTTTGAAACTAAGTCCAAAGAAATGCCACTTATTCCAAGAACGGGTGAACTATTTGGGACATGTGGTCTCCAAAGAAGGCGTAGCAGTTGATGCAGAAAAGATAAGGACAATTCAAGAATGGCCGGTACCTGCGGATAAACATCAGCTGCGCAGTTTCCTCGGGCTCTGTACCTATTACAGAAGATTTGTTTATGGATTCGCCAATATCGCCAAGCCACTGACCAGACTGACGGAAAATAATCGCAGATACAGCTGGGATGAAGACTGCCAAGTCGCTTTCGAGCGACTGAAACTACTTCTAGTCCAAGCACCAATCCTGAGTTACCCGAAGACGGAGGGACGTTTTGTTCTGGACACAGACGCCAGCGACGTCGGTATTTGGGGCGTCCTGTCTCAATTGCAGGAGGGTCAAGAAAGAGTAATCGGGTACTTCAGTAAAGTTTTATCAAAGCCAGAGAGAAACTACTGTGTCACAAGACAGGAGCTGCTGGCAGTAGTGAAGTCCATCGAGCATTTCTACAAATATTTGTATGCTGCTCTGAGATGGCTACTACAGTTCAAGAATCCTGAGGGTCAGGTCGCTCGATGGATCGAAAGACTTCAAGAATACGACTTCAACATAGAACATCGAGCCGGTACAGCACATAAGAACGCGGATGCTTTATCAAGACGACCATGTCCAAAAGATTGTCATCATTGCTCTAAGATTGAAGCGAAGGCGTTCAGGACAACTGTCATTGACGATGCATGGCAACCACAAGAGATAGAAAAGGACATAAATGGCGACTCAGAGTTGCAAATTATTCAAGAATGGAAGAAGAAAGGAACAAGACCGACATGGCAAGAGGTGGCACCATACTCCCCGACAGTCAAATCATACTGGGCGCAATGGGACCCCATAATCCTGGATGAAGGCGTTTTGAAGCGTGTCCTGAAGGATCTGGATGAAACCAAGAGTAGAGAACAGCTGATCGTTCCTAAAGGTCGGGTTCCGGAGGTCTTGAGACATCTCCATGATGGAGTGAGTGGAGGACATCTTGGGGTAACGAAGACTCTGCAGAGAGTTCGTGAGCGGTTTTATTGGCTAAACTGCAAAGAAGATGTTAGGGAATGGTGCAGGAAATGCACTACGTGCGCTTCAAGCAACGGACCGCAGAAACGGCCAAGAGCTCCGATGCGACAGTATAATGTCGGTAGTCCATTCGAGAGGATAGCCATCGACGTAGCAGGGCCATTTCCCGAATCAGACGTCGGAAATAAATACATTGTTGTCGTCATGGACTACTTTAGTAAATGGGCGGAAGCGTATGCTCTTCCTAATCAAGAGGCCGCTACTATTGCAGACGTCCTAGTGAAGAACTGGATCTGTCGTTTTGGCGTACCCTTGGAACTTCATTCTGACCAGGGAAGAAACTTTGAATCCACACTTTCCCAAGGGATATGTGAAGTATTGAATATTCGTAAAACCAGAACTACTGCATTACATCCGCAGTCTGATGGAATGGTGGAACGGATGAATGAGACCATCAACAGACATCTGGCCAAAGTTGTATCTAGTCACCAGAGAGACTGGGACAAATATCTTCATCTGTTTCTTTTGGCATACCGCTCATCCGTACACGAAACAACCGGACAGACCCCAGCAAGAATTATTTTTGGACGGGAACTTCGGCTACCATGCGACCTAAAGTTCGGCTGCAAACCTGGAGAGGACCTGGCTGGTGAAGATTATGTCATTAATTTAAGGCGTCAGATGGACGAAATCCACTCCCGAGTCCGTATAAACATCCAGAATGCCAGCGACCGGATGAAAGAGACCTATGACGTCAAAGCACAAGACGGGGGTTTTCAACCAGGAGACTCTGTGTGGCTTTATAACCCAGGGCGGCGACGTGGCCTGTCTCCAAAATTACAGACATCTTGGGAAGGGCCTTACGAAGTCATCAGAAGAATTAACGACATAATCTACGAAATCAGACGCAACCCTAAGAGCAAATCAAGAGTGGTGCACTTCAATCGGCTAGCACCATATGCAGGAGACAATAATGAAGATCCCAGCGACGCACGTGCTCGTAAGATCCACGCGCAGGAAGATTCATTTGAGGAGTTCATGAAGACTTTTTCAAGTGGACGTCGGGCCCGATTCGGAATAACTACCGAAGTGCAGCAGGATCTATTCAGAGTCCCGGCCGACTACTCCTTGGCCCATTGTGTATCAAGAGATTTGGAGATGTCCCGAGGAATAGCAGCAGTTTTCAAGAAGAAGTTTGGCAGACCAGAACACCAGAAGCCTACAGTAGGGAAGACCATCTGTCTGCGGGACAATACGACAACCAAGGAACGCTATATTTACCACATGATAACGAAAGATAAATTTCATCATAAACCAACCTACCGTTCCATGTGGGAAATGCTGCAAGACATGCGAGGCCATTTAATGCAGAACGACATCCTGAAACTGGCAATACCAAAATTAGGCTGCGGTCTGGATGGACTAGATTGGAAGATCGTTCGAAATATGATAGAGGTAGCATTCCGGAACAGCGGAATTAAATTATTGGTCTGCTGTTTCCACCCAGCAGGCCCGATCGAACCAAAAACTGTCGACTGCTACTTCTACCAAACTACAGGTTGCACCAAGAGCGGCGAGTGTCGATTCCGGCATAGACATGAAGATGTGTTTCAGGACGAAACATTCTTAAGAAGAGGGCAATGTGACGTGCGGAGTGAGGGGGGAGCTCGTAGAAAAGACGTAGTATGGGGCGGAGCTTCTTCGGCCGCTTACGCCGCACCGCGTCGCAGCCCATCACCCCTCTCAATGAAAGCATCTGGTGATTTCTAGAAATGGAAAGAGTCGCGAAATGGAAAAATTCGAGAACAATATTTCACTATATAAGGCCAAGCAGAAAGACGGACAGACAGTCAGTAATAAGAGTATTAGTGTGAAATAAATAATGAAGTAACAAGTACAGTGAACAGTGCATATAAATAGTGAAAAATAAATATCTGTGACTTTGATTAAATTAGAATTAAGTGATTAATATATAAATATACTGTTTTTAGTGACATAAGAAGAATTAAAGATTTTATTTCATTTAGATTATTGAATAGTGACTTTTATTTATTTACAGAGTGATTCATCAAGCAATAAACATTACAATATGTATGAATCTATTGACAAAAACATCATATTCCGTGTTTTCAGAGCACTATCTGCAGTTATATGAAGTTTGAAATAAATCAAAATTACCACATTCTGAGCAGTTTCAAAGTATCGCAAATCACATAAATCTATCCAATACAACATAGTTCGCATGAATCTGTCCTCAAATGCAGAAAATTTTGCGTCTCCAGCAAGTAATCGGCGTTTTTTCTGAGTCTCGTTGAGAAAATTTTGACTCTGGAAATCCTTCCAGAAGCATGATTTCGCATCAAGAGTGCGTTATATGGCGTAATCTAGCACCAAATATATCATATTTCGTGTTTTTAAAGTGCTGTTTGCAGTTTTACAAACTTTGGAGTAAGTCAGAATCACGCTTTTACGCGCAGATTTTCACAATCAAAAAGTTCATATTCCTCTTCAGGACCTCATAATATGTATGAATCCATTGACAGAAACATCATATTTCGTGTTTTCAGAGCGCTATCTGCAGTTATATGAAGTTTGAAATAAGTAAAAATTACTACATTCTGAGCAGTTTCGAAGTATCGCAAATCACATGAATCTATCCAATACAACATAATACGAAGGAATCCGTCCTCAAATGCACAAAATTTTGCGTTTCCAGCAAGTTATCGGCGTTTTCTCTGAGTCTCGTTGAGAAATTTTTGACTCTGCAAGTCTGCTCAGAAGCAATATTTTGCTTCAAAAGTGCGCTATATGGCATAATCTAGCACCAAATAGATCATATATCGTGTTTTTAGAGTGCTATTTGCAGTTCTACAAACTTTGGAATAAGTCGAAATCACGCTTTTCCGCGCAGATTCTCACAATCAAAAGTTGATATTCCTATTCAGGACCTCATAATATGTATGAATCTATTGACAAAAGCATTATATTTCGTGTTTTCAGAGCGCAATCTGCAGTTATATGAAGTTTGAAATAAGTCAAAATTACCACATTCAGAGCAGTTTCAAAGTATCGCAAATCACATATATCTATCCAATACAACATAATACGCATGAATCCGTCCTCAAATGCACAGAATTTTGCGTTTCCAGCAAGTTACCGGCGTTTTTTCTGAGTCTTGTTGAGAAATTTTTGACTCTGTAAATCTGCTCAGAAGCAAGATTTTGCTTCAAAAGTGCGTCATATGGCAGAATCTAGCACCAAATACATCATATTTCGTGGTTTTCAGAGTGCTATTTGCAGTTTTACAAACTTTGGAATAAGTCGAAATCACGCTTTTCCGCGCAGATTTTCACAATCAAAAAGCTTATATTCCTATTCAGGACCTCATAATATGTATGAATCTATTGACAAAAACATCATATTTCGTGTTTTCAGAGCGCTATCTGCAGTTATGTGAAGATTGGAATAAGTCAAAATTACCACATTCTGAGCGGTTTCAAAGTATCGCAAATCACATAAATCTATCCAATACAACATAATACGCATGAATCCGTCCTCAAATGCACAAAATTCTGCGTTTTCAGCAAGTCATCGGCGTCTTTTCTGAGTCTCGTTGAGAAATATTTGACTCTGTAAATCAGCTCAGAAGCAAGATTTTGCTTCAAAAGTGCGTTATATGGCAGAATCTAGCACCAAATACATCATATTTTGTGTTTTTAGAGTGCTATTTGCAGTTTTACAAACTTTGGAGTATGTCGAAATCACGCATTTTCCGCGCAGATTCTCACAATCAAAAAGTTCATATTCCTATTCAGGACCTCATAATATGTATGAATGTATTGACAAAAACATCATATTCGTGTTTTCAGAGCGCTATCTTCAGGTATAAGAAGTTTGAAATAAGTCAGAATTACCACATTCTGAGCAGTTCCAAAGTATCGCAAATCACATAAATCTATCCAATACAACATAATACGCATGAATCCGTCCTCAAATGCACAAAATTTTGCGTTTCCAGCAAGTTATCGGCGTTTTTTCTGAGTCTCGTTGAGAGATTTTTGACTCTGTAATCTGCTCAGAAGCAAGATTTTGCTTCAAAAGTGCGTTATATGGCAGAATCTAGCACCAAATACATCATATTTTGTGTTTTTAGAGTGCTATTTGCAGTTTCACAAACTTTGGAATAAGTCGAAATAACGCTTTTCCGCGCAGATTTTCACAATCAAAAAGTTCATATTCCTATTCAGGACCTCATAATATGTATGAATTTATCAACAAAAACATTATATTTCGTGTTTTCAGAGCGCTATCTGCAGTTATATGACGTTCAAAATAAGTCAAATTCACCACATTCTGAGCAGATTCAAAGTATCGCAAATCACATAAATCTATCCAATACAACATAATACGCATGAATCCGTCCTCAAATGCACAAAATTTTGCGTTTCCAGCAAGTTATCGGCGTTTTTCCTGAGTCTCGTTGAGAAATTTTTGACTCTGTAAATCTGCTCGGAAGCAAGATTTTGCTTCAAAAGTGCGTTATATGGCAGAATCTAGCACCAAATACATCATATTTCGTGTTTTTAGAGTGCTATTCGCAGTTTCACAAACTTTGGAATTAGTCGAAATCACGCTTTTCCGCGCAGATTTCCACAATCAAAAAGTTCATATTCCTATTCAGAACCTCATAATATGTATGAAGCTTCAAAAGTGCGTTATATGGCAGAATCTAGCACCAAATACATAATATTCCTTGTTTTCAGAATGCTATTTGCAGTTTCACAGACTTTGGAATAAGTCGAAATCACGCTTTTCTGCGCAGATTTTCACAATCAAAAAGTTCGTATTCCTATTCAGAACCTCATAATATGTATGAATCCCTTGACAAAAAACATCATATTTCGTGTTTTCAGAGCGCTATCTGCAGCTATATGAAGTTTGAAATAAATCAAAATTACCAGATTCTGAGCAGTTTGAAAGTATCGCAAATAACATAAATCTTTCCAATACAACATGATACGCATGATTCCGTCCTCAAATGCACAAAATTCTGCGTCTCCAGCAAGTAATCGGCGTTTTTTCTGAGTCTCGTTGAGAAATTTTTGACTTTGTAAATCTTTCCAGAAGCAAGATTTCGCATCAAAAGTGCGTTATATGGCAGAATCTAGCACCAAATACATCATATTTCGTGTTTTTAGAGTGATATTTGCAGTTTCACAAACTTTAGAGTTATTCAGAATCACGCTCTTCCGCGCAGTTTTTCACAATCAAAAGGTCATATTCCTCTTCAGGACTTCATAATATGTATAAATCTATTGACAAAAACATCATTTTTCGTGTTTTCAGAGCGCTATCTGCAGTTATATGAAGTTTGAAATAAGTGAAAATTACTACATTCTGAGCAGTTTCAAAATATCGCAAATCACATGAATCTATCCAATACAACATAATACGCATGAATCCGTCCTCAAATGCACAAAATTTTGCGTTTCCAGCAAGTTATCGGCGTTTTTTCTGAGTCTCGTTGAGAAATTTCTGACTCTGCAAATCTGCTCAGAAGCAAAATTTTGCTTCAAAAGTGCGCTATATGGCATAATCTAGCACCAAATACATCATATATCGTGTTTTAAGAGTGCTATTTGCAGTTTCACAAACTTTGGAATAAATCGAAATCACGCTTATCCGCGCAGATTTTCACAATCAAAAAGTTCATATTCCTATTCAGGACCTCATAAGATGTATGAATCTATTGACAAAAACATAATATCTTGTGTCTTCAGAGCGCTATCTGCAGTTATGTTTAGTTTGAAATAAGTCAAAATTACCACATTAAGAGTAGTTTTAGAGTATCGCAAATCACATGAATCTATCCAATACAACATAACACGCATGAATCCGTCCTCAAATGCACAAAATTTTTGCGTTCCAGCAAGTTATCGGCGTTTTTTCTGAGTCTCGTTGAGAAATTTTTGACTCTGTAATTCTGCTCGGAAGCAAGATTTTGCCTCAAAAGTGCGTTATATGGCAGAATCAAGCACCAAATACATCATATTTCGTGTTTTTAGAGTGCTATTTGCCAGTATCACAAACTTTTGGGATAAGTCGATAATCACGCTTTTCCGCGCAGATTTTCACAATCAAAAAGTTCATATTCCTATTCAGGACCTCATAATATGTATGAATCTATTGACAAAAAACATCATATTTCGTGTTTTCAGAGCGCTACCTGCAGTTATATGAAGTTTGAAATAAATCAAAATTACCACATTCTGAGCAGTTTCAAAGTATCGCAAATCACATAAATCTATCCAATACAACATAATACGCATGAATCCGTCCTCAAATGCACAAAATTTTGCGTCTCCAGCAAGTTATCGGCGTTATTTCTGAGTCTTGTTGAGAAATTTTTGACTCTGTAAATCTGCTCACAAGCAAGATTTTGCTTCAAAAGTGCGTTATATGGCAGAATCTAGCACCAAATACATCATATTTCGTGTGTTTTCAGAGTGCTATTTGCAGTTTTACAAACTTTGGAATAAGTCGAAATCACGCTTTTCCGCGGAGATTTTTACAATCAAAAAGCTCATATTCCTATTCAGGACCACATAATATGTATAAATCTATTGACAAAAACATCATATTTCGTGTTTTCAGAGCGCTATCTGCAGTTATATGAAGTTTGAAATAAGTCAAAATTACCACATTCTGAGCTGTTTCAAAGTATCGCAAGTCACATAAATCTATCCAATACAACATAATACGCATGAATCCGTCCTCAAATGCACAAAATTTTGCGTTTCCAGCAAGTTATCGGCGTTTTTTCTGAGTCTCGTTGAGAAATTTTTGACTCTGTAAATGTGCTCAGAAGCAAGATTTTGCTTCAAAAATGCGTTATATGGCAGAATCTAGCACCAAATACATCATAAATCGTGTTTTTAAAGTGCTATTTGCGGTCTTACAAACTTAGGAATAAGTCGGAATCACGCTTTTCCGCGCAGATTTTCACAATCAAAAAGTTCATATCACTATCCAGGACCTCATAATATGGATGAATCTATCGATTAAAACATCATATTTTGTGTTTCAGAGCGCTATCTGCAGTTATATGGAGTTTGAAATAAGTCAAAATTTACCACATTCTGAGCAGTTTCAAAGTATCGCAAATCACATAAATCTATCCAATACAGCATAATACGCATGAATCCGTCCTCAAATGCACATAATTTAGCGTTACCAGCAAGTTATCGGCGTTTTTTCTGAGTCTCATCAAGAAATTTTTGACTCTGTTATTCTGCTCGGAAGCAAGATTTTGCCTCAAAAGTGCGTTATATGGCAGAATCAAGCACCAAATACATCATATTTCGTGTTTTTAGAGTGCTATTTGCAGTTTTACAAACTTTGGAATAAGTCGAAATCACGCTTTTCCGCGCAAATTTTCACAATCAAAAAGTTTATATTCCTATTCAGGATCTCATAATATGTATAAATATATTGACAAAAACATCATATCTTGTGTTTTCAGAGCGCTATATGCAGTTATATGAAGTTTGAAATAAGTCAAAATTACCACATTCTGAGCAGTTCCAAAGTATCGCAAATCACATGAATCTATCCAATAACATATTACGCATAAATCCGTCCTTAAATGCACAAAATTTTGTGCTTCCAGCAAGTTATCGGCGTTTTTTCTGAGTCTCGTTGTGAAATTTTTGACTCTGTAAATCTGCTCAGAAGCAAGGTTTTGCTCCAAAAGTGCGTTATATGGCAGAATCTAGCCCCAAATACATCACATTTCGTGTTTTGAGAGTGCTATTTGCAGTTTTACAAACTTTGGAATAAGTCGAAATCACGCTTTTCCGCGCAGATTTTCACAATCAAAAGCTTATATTCCTATTTAGAACCTCATAATATGTATGAATCTATTGACAAAAACATCATATTTTGTGTTTTCAGAGCGCTATCTGCAGTTATGTGAAGATTGGAATAAGTCAAAATTACCACATTCTGAGCGGTTTCAAAGTATCGCAAATCACATAAATCTATCCATTACAACATAATACGCATGAATCCGTCCTCAATGCACAAAATTCTGCGTTTTCAGCAGGTCATCGGCGTCTTTTCTGAGTCTCGTTGAGAAATATTTGACTCTGTAAATCAGCTCAGAAGCAAGATTTTGCTTCAAAAGTGCGTTATATGGCAGAATCTAGCACCAAATACATCATATTTCGTGTTTTTAGAGTGCTATTTGCAGTTTTACAAACTTTGGAGTAAGTCGAAATCACGCATTTCCGCGCAGATTCTCACAATCAAAAAGTTCATATTCCTATTCAGGACCTCATAATATGTATGAATCTATTGACAAAAACATCATATTTCGTGTTTTCAGAGCGCTATCTTCAGGTATAAGAAGTTTGAAATAAGTCAGAATTACCACATTCTGAGCAGTTCCAAAGTATCGCAAATCACATAAATCTATCCAATACAACATAATACGCATTAATCCGTCCTCAAATGCACAAAATTTTGCGTTCCCAGCAAGTTATCGGCGTTTTTTCTGAGTCTCGTTGAGAAATTTTTGACTCTGTAAATCTGCTCAGAAGCAAGATTTTGCTTCAAAAGTGCGTTATATGGCAGAATCTAGCACCAAAATACATTATATTTCGTGTTTTTAGAGTGCTATTTGCAGTATCACAAACTTTGGAATAAGTCGAAATAACGCTTTTCCGCGCAAATTTTCACGATCAAAAAGTTCATATTCCTATTCAAGACCTCATAATATGTATGAATTTATTAACAAAAACATTATATTTCGTGTTTTTAGAGCGCTATCTGCAGTTATATGACGTTCAAAATAAGTCAAATTCACCACAATCTGAGCAGATTCAAAGTATCGCAAATCACATAAATCTATCCCAATACAACATAATACGCATGAATCCGTCCTCAAATGCACAAAATTTTGCGTTTCCAGCAAGTTATCGGCGTTTTTCCTGAGTCTCGTTGAGAAATTTTTGACTCTGTAAATCTGCTCGGAAGCAAGATTTTGCTTCAAAAGTGCGTTATATGGCAGAATCTAGCACCAAATACATCATATTTCGTGTTTTTAGAGTGCTATTCGCAGTTTCACAAACTTTGGAATTAGTCGAAATCACGCTTTTCCGCGCAGATTTCCACAATCAAAAAGTTCATATTCCTATTCAGAACCTCATAATATGTATGAAGCATCAAAAGTGCGTTATATGGCAGAATCTAGCACCAAATACATAATATTCCTTATTTTTAGAATGCTATTTGCAGTTTCACAAACTTTGGAATAAGTCGAAATCACGCTTTTCCGCGCAGATTTTCACAATCGAAAAGTTCGTATTTCCTATTCAGAACCTCATAATATGTATGAATCCCTTGACAAAAACATCATATTTCGTGTTTTCAGAGCGCTATCTGCAGCTATATGAAGTTTGAAATAAATCAAAATTACCAGATTCTGAGCAGTTTTCAAAGTATCGCAAATCACATAAATCTTCCAATACAACATGATACGCATGATTCCGTCCTCAAATGCACAAAATTCTGCGTCTCCAGCAAGTAATCGGGCGTTTTTTCCTGAGTCTCGTTGAGAAATTTTTGATTTTGTAAATCTTTCCAGAAGCATGATTTTGCATCAAAAGTGCGTTATATGGCAGAATCTAGCACCAAATACATCATATTTCGTGTTTTTAGAGTGCTATTTGCAGTTTCACAAACTTTGGAGTTATTCAGAATCACGCTTTTCCGCTTAGTTTTTCACAATCAAAAAGGTCATATTCCTCTTCAGGACCTCATAATATGTATGAATCTATTGACAAAAACATCATTTTCCGTGTTTTCAAAGCGCTATCTGCAGTTATATGAAGTTTGAAATAAGTGAAAATTACTACATTCTGAGCAGTTTCAAAATATCGCAAATCACATGAATCTATCCAATACAACATAATACGCATGAATCCGTCCTCAAATGCACAAAATTTTGCGTTTCCAGCAAGTTATCGGCGTTTTTTTCTGAGTCTTGTTGAGAAATTTCTGACTCTGCAAATCTGCTCAGAAGCAAAATTTTGCTTCAAAAGTGCGCTATATGGCATAATCTAGCACCAAATACATCATATATCGTGTTTTTAGAGTGCTATTTGCAGTTTTACAAACTTTGGAATAAGTCGAAATCACGCTTTTCCGCGCAGATTTTCACAATCAAAAAGTTCATATTCCTATTCAAGACCTCATAATATGTATGAATCTATTGACAAAAACATCATATTTCGTAGTATTCAGAGCGCTATCTGCAGTTATATGAAGTTTGAAATAAATCAAAACTACCATATTCTGAGCAGTTTGAAAGTATCGCAAATCACATAAATCTATCCTATACAACATAATACGCATGAAATCCGTCCTCATATGCACAAAATTTTGCGTTTCCCAGCAAGTTATCGGCGTGTTTTCTGAGTCTCGTTGTGAAATTTTTGACTCTGTAATTCTGCTCAGAAGCAAGATTATGCTTTAAAAGTGCGTTATATGGCAGAATCTAGCACCAAATACATCATATTTCGTGTTTTTAGTGTTCTATTTGCAGTTTCACAAACTTTGGAGTTATTCAGAATCACGCTTTTCCGCGCAGATTTTCACAATCAAAAAGTTCATATTCCTCTTCAGGACCTCAATATTATGTATGAAACTATTGACAAAAACATCATATTTCGTGTTTTCAGAGCGCTAACAGCAGTTATATGAAGTTTGAAATAAGTAAAAATTACTACATTCTGAGCAGTTTCAAAGTATCGCAAATCACATAAATTTATCCAATACAACATAATACGCATGAATCTGTCCTCAAATGCACAAAATTTTGCGTTTCCAGCAAGTTATCGGCGTTTTCTCTGAGTCTCGTTGAGAAATTTTTGACTCTGTAAATCTGCTCGGAAGCAAGATTTTGCCTCAAAAGTGCGTTATATGGCAGAATCAAGCACCAAATACATCATATTTCGTGTTTTTAGAGTGCTATTTGCAGTTTCACAGACTTTGGAATAAGTCGAAATCACGCTTTTCCGCGCAGATTTTCACAATCAAAAAGTTCATATTCCTATTCAGGACCTCATAATATGTATGAATCTATTGACAAAAACATCATTTTCCGTGTTTTCAGAGCGCTATCTGCAGTTATATGAAGTTTGAAATGAATCAAAATTACCACATTTCTGAGCAGTTTCAAAGTATCGCAAATCACATAAATCTATCCAATACAACATGATACGCATGAATCTGTCCTCAAATGCACAAAATTTTGCGTCTCCAGCAAGTAATCGGCGTTTTTTTCTGAGGTCTCGTTGAGAAATTTTTGAATTTGTAAATCTTTCCAGAAGCATGATTTTGCATCAAAAGTGCGTTATATGGTAGAATCTAGCACCAAATACATCATATTTTGTGTTTTTAGTGTGCTATTTGCAGTTTTACAAACTTTGGAGTTATTCGGAATCACGCTTTTCCGCGCAGATTTTTCACGATCAAAAAGTTCATATTCCTCTTCAGGACCTCATAATATGTCTGTATCTAATGACAAAACATCATATTTCGTGTTTTCAGAGCGCTATCTGCAGTTATATGAAGTTTGAAATAAGTAAAAATTACTACATTCTGAGCAGTTTCAAAGTATCGGAAATCACATAAATCTATCCAATACAACATAAATACGCATGAATCTGTCCTCAAATGCACAAAATTCTGCGTTTCAGCAAGTTATCGGCGTTTTTTCTGAGTCTCGTTGAGAAATTTTTGACTCTGTAAATCTGCTCGGGAGCAAGATTTTGCCTCAGGAGTGCGCTATATGGCATAATCTAGCACCAAATAGATCATATATCGTGTTTTCAGAGTGCTATTTGCAGTTTTACAAACTTTGGAATAAGTCGAAATCACGTTTTTCCGCGCAGATTCTCACAATCAAAAAGTTCATATTCCTATTCAGGACCTCATAATATGTATGAATCTATTGACAAAAGCATTATATTTCGTGTTTTCAGAGCGCAATCTGCAGTTATATGAAGTTTGAAATAAGTCAAAATTACCACATTCAGAGCAGTTTCAAAGTATCGCAAATCACATAAATCTATCCAATACAACATAATACGCATGAAGCCGTCCTCAAATGCACAGAATTTTGCGTTTTCCAGCAAGTTACAGGCGTTTTTTCTGAGTCTCGTTGAGAAATTTTTGACTCTGTAAATGTGCTCAGAAGCAAGATTTTGCTTCAAAAAATGCGTTATATGGCAGAATCTAGCACCAAATACATCATAAATCGTGTTTTTAAAGTGCTATTTGCGGTCTTACAAACTTTGGAATAAGTCGAAATCACGCTTTTCCGCGCAGATTTTCACAATCAAAAAGTTCATATCACAATCCAGGACCTCATAATATGGATGAATCTATCGATTAAAACATCATATTCTGTGTTTTCAGAGCGCTATCTGCAGTTATATGGAGTTTGATATAAGTCAAAATTACCACATTCTGAGCAGTTTCAAAGTATCGCAAATCACATAAATATATCCAATACAGCATAATACGCATGAATCCGTCCTCAAATGCACATAATTTAGCGTTACCAGCAAGTTATCGGCGTTTTTTCTGAGTCTCATCGAGAAATTTTTGACTCTGTTATTCTGCTCGGAAGCAAGATTTTGCCTCAAAAGTGCGTTATATGGCAGAATCAAGCACCAAATACATCATATTTTCGTGTTTTTTGAGTGCTATTTGCAGTTTTACAAACTTTGGAATAAGTCGAAATCACGCTTTTCCGCGCAAATTTTCACAATCAAAAAGTTTATATTCCTATTCAGGATCTCATAATATGTATAAATATATTGACAAAAACATCATATCTTGTGTTTTCAGAGCGCTATATGCAGTTATATGAAGTTTGAAATAAGTCAAAATTACCACATTCTGAGCAGTTCCAAAGTATCGCAAATCACATGAATCTATCCAATAACATATTACGCATAAATCCGTCCTTAAATGCACAAAATTTTGTGCTTCCAGCAAGTTATCGGTCGTTTTTTCTGAGTCTCGTTGTGAAATTTTAGACTCTGTAAATCTGCTCAGAAGCAAGGTTTTGCTCCAAAAGTGCGTTATATGGCAGAATCTAGCCCCAAATACATCACATTTCGTGTTTTGAGAGTGCTATTTGCAGTTTTACAAAACTTTGGAATAAGTCGAAATCACGCTTTTTCCGCGCAGATTTTCACAATCAAAAAAGCTTATATTCCTATTTAGAACCTCATAATATGTATGAATCTATTGACAAAAACATCATAGTTTGTGTTTTCAGAGCGCTATCTGCAGTTATGTGACGATTGGAATAAGTCAAAATTACCACATTCTGAGCGGTTTCAAAGTATCGCAAATCACATAAATCTATCCCATAACAACATAATACGCATGAATCCGTCCTCAAATGCACAAAATTCTGCGTTTTCAGCAGGTCATCGGCGTCTTTTCTGAGTCTCGTTAGAGAAATATTTGACTCTGTAAATCAGCTCAGAAGCAAGATTTTGCTTCAAAAGTGCGTTATATGGCAGAATCTAGCACCAAATACATCATATTTCGTGTTTTTAAGAGTGCTATTTGCAGTTTTACAAACTTTTGGAGTAAGTCGAAATCACGCATTTCCGCGCAGATTCTCACAATCCTAAAGTTCCATATTCATATTCAGGACCTCATAATATGTATGAATCTATTGACAAAAACATCATATTTCGTGTTTTCAGAGCGCTATCTTCAGGTATAAGAAGTTTGAAATAAGTCAGAATTACCACATTCTGAGCAGTTCCAAAGTATCGCAAATCACATAAATCTATCCAATACAACATAATACGCAGGAATCCGTCCTTCAAATGCACAAAATTTTGCGTTCCCAGCAAGTTATCGGCGTTTTTTCTGAGTCTCGTTGAGAAATTTTTGACTCTGTAAATCTGCTCAGAAGCAAGATTTTGCTTCAAAAGTGCGTTATATGGCAGAATCTAGCACCAAATACATCATATTTCGTGTTTTTAGAGTGCTATTTGCAGTATCACAAACTTTGGAATAAAGTCGAAATAACGCTTTTCCGCGCAAATTTTCACGATCAAAAAGTTCATATTCCTATTCAAGACATCATAATATGTATGAATTTATCAACAAAAACATTATATTTCGTGTTTTTAGAGCGCTATCTTGCAGTTATATGACGTTCAAAATAAGTCAAAATTCACCACAATCTGAGCAGATTCAAAGTATCGCAAATCACATAAATCTATCCAATACAACATAATACGCATGAATCCGTCCTCAAATGCACAAAATTTTTGCGTTTCCAGCAAGTTATCGGCGTTTTTCCTGAGTCTCGTTGAGAAATTTTTGACTCTGTAAATCTGCTCGGAAGCAAGATTTTGCTTCAAAAGTGCGTTATATGGCAGAATCTAGCCACCAAATACATCATATTTCGTGTTTTTAGAGTGCTATTCGCAGTTT
>CAXDIG010000131.1:0-50125 GCA_963989225.1 Dromius quadrimaculatus
GTGATTTTGACATATTTCAAACTTCATATAACTGCAATTAGCGCTCTGAAAACACAAAATATGATGTTTCTGTTGATAGATTCATACATATTATAAGGTCTTGAATAGGAATGTGAACTTTTTGATTGTGAAAATCTGCGCGAACAAGCGTGATTTCAACTTATTCCAAAGTTTGTAAAACTGCAAATAGCACTCTAAAAACATGAAATATGATGTACTTGGTGCTAGATTCTGCCATATAACGCACTTTTGAAGCAAGATCTTGCTTCTGAGCAGATTTACAGAGTCAAGAATTTCTCAACGAGAGTCAGAAAAAACGCTGATAACTCGCTGAAAACGGAAAATTTTGTGCATTTGGGGACGGATTCATGCGTATTATGCTGTATTGTATAGATTTATATGATTTGCGATACTTTGAAACTGCTCAGAATGTGGTAATTTTGACTTATTTCAAACTTCATATAACTGCAGATAGCGCTCTGAAAACACGAAATATGATGTTTTTGTCGATAGATTCATACATATTATGAGGTCCTGAATAGGAATGTGAACTTTTTGATTGGGAAAATCTGCGCGGAAAAGCGTGATTTCGACCTATCCCAAAGTTTGTAGAACTGCAAATAGCATTCTAAAAACACGAAATATGATGTATTTGGTGCTAGACTCTGCCATATAACGCACTTTTGAAGCAAAATCTTGCTTCAGAGCAGATTTACAGAGTAAAAAATTTCTCAACAAGACTCAGAAAAAACGCTGATAACTCGCTGGAAACGCAAATTTTTGTGCATTTGAAGACGGATTCATGCGTATTATGTTGTATTGGATAGAATTATGGGATTTGCGATACTTTGAAACTGCTCAGAATGTGGTAATTTTGACTTATTTCAATCTTCATATAACTGCAGATAGCGCTCTGAATACACGAAATATGATGTTTTTGTCGATAGATTCATACATATTATGAGGTCCTGAACAGGAATATGAACTTTTTGATTGTGAAAATCTGCGCAGAAAAGCGTTATTTCGACTAATTCCAAAGTTTGTAGAACTGCAAATAGCACTCTAAAAACACGAAATATGATGTATTTGGTGCTGGATTCTGCCATATAACGCACTTTTGAAGCAAAATCTTGCTTCTGAGCAGATTTACAGAGTCAAAAGTTTCTCAACAAGACTCAGAAAAAACGCTGATAACTCGCTGGAAACGCAAAATTTTGTACATTTGAGGACGGATTCATGCGTACTATGTTGTATTGGATAGATTTATGTGATTTGCGATACTTTGAAACTGCTCAGAATGTGGTAATTTTGACTTATTCCAAACTTCATATAACTGCAGATAGCGCTCTGAATACACGAAATATGATGTTTTTGTCGATAGATTCATACATATTATGAGGTCCTGAATAGGAATATGAACTTTTTGATTGTAAAAATCTGCGCGGAATAGCGTGTTTTCGACTTATTCCAAAGTTTGTAAAACTGCAAATAGCACTCCAAAAACACGAAATATGATGTATTTGGTGCTAGATTCTGCCATAACACGCACTTTTGAAGCAAAATCTTGCTTCTGAGCAGATATACAGAGTCAAAAATTTTTCAACAAGACTCAGAAAAAACGCTGTAACTTGCTGTAAACGCAGAATTTTGTGCATTTGAGGACGGATTCATGCGTATTATGTTGTATTGAATAGATTTATGTGATTTGCGATACTTTGAAATTGCTCAGAATGTGGTAGTTTTGACTTATTTCAAACTTCATATAACTGCAGATAGCGCTCTGAAAACACGGAATATGTATTTTTGTTGATAGATTCATACATATTAGAGGTCCTGAATAGGAATATGGAATTTTTGATTGTGAGAATCTGCGCGGAAAAACGTGATTTCGACTTATTCTAAAGTTTGTAAAACTGTAAATAGCACTCTAAGAGCACGAAATATAATGTATTTGGTGCGAGATTCTGCCATATAACGGACTTTTGAAGCAAAATCCAGCTTCTGAGCAGATTTACAGATTCAAAAATTTCTCAACGAGACTCAGAAAAAACGCTGATAACTAGCTGGAAACGCAAAATTTTGTGCATTTGAGGACGGATTCATGCGTATTATGTTGTATTGGATAGATTCATGTGATTTGCGATACTTTGAATATGCTCAGAATGTGGAAATTTAGACTTATTCCAAACTTCATATAACTGCAGATAGCGCTCTGAAACACGGAATATGATGTTTTTGTCGATAGATTCATACATATTATGAGGTCCTGAATAGGAATATGAACTTTTTGATTGTGGAAATCTGCGCGGAGAAGCGTGATTTCGACTTATTCCAAAGTTTGTGAAACTGCGAATAGCACTCTAAAAACACTTAATATGATGTTTTTGGTGCTAGATTCTGCCATATAACGCACTTTTGAAGCAAAATCTTGCTTCTGAGCAGATTTACAGAGTCAAAAATTTCCCAACGAGACTCAGAAAAAACGCTGATAACTCGCTGGAAACGCAGAATTTTGTGCATTTGAGGACGGATTCATGCGTATTATGTTGTATTGGATAGATTTATGTGATTTGAGATACTTTGTAACTGCTAAGAATGTGGTAATTTTGACTTATTTCAAACTTCATATAACTGCAGATAGCGCTCTGAAAACACGAAATATGATGATTTTGTCGATAGATTCATACATATTATGAGGTCCTGAATGGGAATATGAACTCTTCGATTGTGAGAATCTGCGCGGTAAAGCGTGACTTCGACTCATTCTTAAGTTTGTAAAACTGCAAATAGCACTCTAAAAACACGAAATATGATGTATTTGGTGCTAGATTATGCCATATAACGCACTTTTAAAGCAACATCTTGTTTCTGAGCAGATTTACAGAGTCAAAAACTTCTCGACAAGACTCAGAAAAAACGATGATAACTCGCTGGAAACGCAAAATTTTGTGCATTTGAGGACGGATTCATGCGTATTATGTTGTATCGGATAGATTATTGTGATTTGCTATACTTTGAAACTTCTCAGAATATGGTAATATTGACTTATTTCAAACTTCATATAACTGCAGATAGCCCTCTGAAAACACAAAATATGATGTTTTTGTCGATAGATTCATACATATCATGAGGTCCTGGATAGAAATATGAGCTTTTTGATTGTGAAAATCTGCGCGGAAAAGCGTGATTTCGACTTATTCCAAAGTTTGTAAAACTGCAAATCGTACTCTAAAAACACGAAATATGATGTATTTGGTGCTAGATTCTGCCATATAACGCACTTTTGAGGCAAAATCTTGCTTCCGAGCAGATTTACAGATTCAAAAATTTCTTAACGAGACTCAGAGAAAACGCTAATAACTCGCTGGAAACGCAAAATTTTGTGCATCTGAGGACGGATTCATGCGTATTATGTTGTATTGGATAGATTTATGTGACTTGCGATACTTTGAAACTGCTCAGAATGTGGTAATTTTGACTAATTTCAATCTTCATATAACTGCAGATAGCGCTCTGAATACACGAAATATGATGTTTTTGTCGATAGATTCATACATATTATGAGGTCCTAAATTGGAATGTGAACTTTTTGATTGTGGAAATCTGCGCGGAAAAGCGTGAAACGCAAAATTCAGTGCATTTGAGGACGGATTCATGCGTATTATGTTTTATTGGATAGATTTATGTGATTTGCGATACTTAGAAACTGCTCAGAATGTGGTGATTTTGACATATTTCAAACTTCATATAACTGCAGATAGCGCTCTGAAAACACAAAATATGATGTTTCTGTTGATAGATTCATACATATTATGAGGTCATGAATAGGAATGTGAACTTTTTGATTGTGAAAATCTGCGCGAACAAGCGTGATTTCAACTTATTCCAAAGTTTGTAAAACTGCAAATAGCACTCTAAAAACACGAAATATGATGTATTTGGTGCTAGATTCTGCCATATAACGCACTTTTGAAGCAAAATCTTGCTTCTGAGCAGATATACAGAGTCAAAAATTTTTCAACAAGACTCAGAAAAAACGCTGTAACTCGCTGTAAACGCAGAATTTTGTGCATTTGAGGACGGATTCATGCGTATTATGTTGTATTGAATAGATTTATGTGATTTGCGATACTTTGAAATTGCTCAGAATGTGGTAGTTTTGACCTATTTCAAACTTCATATAACTGCAGATAGCGCTCTGAAAACACGGAATATGTATTTTTGTTGATAGATTCATACATATTAGAGGTCCTGAATAGCAATATGGAATTTTTGATTGTGAAAATCTGCGCGGAAAAACGTGATTTCGACTTATTCCAAAGTTTGTGAAACTGCGAATAGCACTCTAAAAACACTTAATATGATGTTTTTGGTGCTAGATTCTGCCATATAACGCACTTTTGAAGCAAAATCTTGCTTCTGAGCAGATTTACAGAGTCAAAAATTTCCCAACGAGACTCAGAAAAAACGCTGATAACTCGCTGGAAACGCAAAATTTTGTGCATTTGAGGACGGATTCATGCGTATTATGTTGTATTGGATAGATTCATGTGATTTGAGATACTTTGTAACTGCTAAGAATGTGGTAATTTTGACTTATTTCAAACTTCATATAACTGCAGATAGCGCTCTGAAAACACGAAATATGATGTTTTTGTCGATAGATTCATACATATTATGAGGTCCTGAATGGAAATATGAACTCTTTGATTGTGAGAATCTGCGCGGTAAAGCGTGACTTCGACTTATTCTAAAGTTTGTAAAACTGCAAATAGCACTCTAAAAACACGAAATATGATGTATTTGGTGCTAGATTCTGCCATATAACGCACTTTTAAAGCAACATCTTGTTTCTGAGCAGATTTACAGAGTCAAAAACTTCTCGACAAGACTCAGAAAAAACGATGATAACTCGCTGGAAACGCAAAATTTTGTGCATTTGAGGACGGATTCATGCGTATTATGTTGTATCGGATAGATTATTGTGATTTGCTATACTTTGAAACTTCTCAGAATATGGTAATATTGACTTATTTCAAACTTCATATAACTGCAGATAGCGCTCTGAAACACAAAATATGATGTTTTTGTTGATAGATTCATACATATCATGAGGTCCTGGATAGAAATATGAGCTTTTTGATTGTGAAAATCTGCGCGGAAAAGCGTGATTTCGACTTATTCCAAAGTTTGTAAAACTGCAAATCGTACTGTAAAAACACGAAATATGATGTATTTGGTGCTAGATTCTGCCATATAACGCACTTTTGAGGCAAAATCTTGCTTCCGAGCAGATTTACAGAGTCAAAAATTACTCAACGAGACTCAGAAAAAGCGCTGATGACTCGCTGGAAACGCAAAATTTTGTGCATTTGAGGACGGATTCATGCGTATTATGCTGTATTGGATAGATTTATGTGATTTGCGATTTTTTAAAACTGCGCAGAATGTGGTAATTTTGACTTATTTCAAACTTTATATAACTGCAGATAGCGCTCTAAAAACACGAAATATGATGTTTTTGTCGATAGATTCATACATATTATGAGGTCCTAAATAAGAATATGAACTATTTGATTGTGAAAATCTGCGCGGAAAAGCGTTATTTCGACTTATTCCAAAGTTTGTAAAACTGCAAATCGTACTCTGAAAACACGAAATATGATGTATTTGGTGCTAGATTCTGCCATATAACGCACTTTTAAGGCAAAATCTTGCTTCCGAGCAGATTTACAGAGTCAAAAATTTCCTAACGAGACTCAGAGAAAACGCTAATAAATAGCTGGAAACGCAAAATTTTGTGCATCTGAGGACGGATTCATGCGTATTATGTTGTATTGGATAGATTTATGTGATTTGCGATACTTTGAAACTGCTCAGAATGTGGTAATTTTGACTTATTTCAAAGTTTGTAAAACTGCAAATAGCACTTCAAAAACACAAAATATGATATATTTGGTGCTATATTCTGCCATATAACGCACTTTTGAAGCAAAATCTTGCTTCTGAGCAGATTTACAGAGTCAAAAATTTCTCAACGAGACTCAGAAAAAACGCTGATAACTTGCTGGAAACGCAAAATTTTTGTGCATTTGAGGACGGATTCATGCGTATTATGTTGTATTTGTAGATTTATGTGATTTGCGATACTCTGAAACTGCTCAGAATGTGGTAATTTTGACTCATTTCAAACTTCATATAACTGCAGATAGCGCTCTAAAAACACGAAATATGATGTTTTTGTCTATAAATTCATGCATATGATGAGGTCCTGAATAGGAATATGAACTTTTTGATTGGGGGAATCTGCGCCGAAAAGCGTGATTTCGAGTTATTCCAAAGTTTGTAAAACTGCAAATAGCACTCTAAAAAACACGAAATATGATGTATTTGGTGCTAGATTCTGCCATATAACGCACTTTTGAAGCAAAATCTTGCTTCTGAGCAGATTTACAGGGTCAAAAATTTCTCAGCGAGACTCAGAAAAAATGCTGATAACTCGCTGGAAACGCAAAATTCTGTGCATTTGAGGACGGATTCGTGCGTATTATGTTGTATTGCAGATAGCGCTCTGAAAACACGAAATATGTATTTTTGTTGATAGATTCATACATATTATGAGGTCCTGAATAGGAATGTGGAATTTTTGATTGTGAAAATCTGCGCGAACAAGCGTGATTTCGACTATTCCAAAGTTTGTAGAACTGCAAATAGCACTTTAAAAACATGAAATATGATGTACTTGGTGCAAGATTCTGCCATATAACGCACTTTTGAAGCAAAATCTTGCTTCTGAGCAGATTTACAGAGTCAAAAATTTCTCAACGAGACTAAGAAAAAACGCTGATTACTCGCTGGAAACGCAAAATTATGTGCCTTCCAGGACAAATTCATGCGTATTATGTTGTAATGGATAGATCTATGAGATTTGCGATACTTTGAAACTGCTCAGAATGTGGTAATTTTGACTAATTTCAATCTTCATAGAACTGCAGATAGCGCTCTGAATACACGAAATATGATGTTTTTGTCGATAGATTCATACATATTATGAGGTCCTGAATAGGAATGTAAACTTTTTGATTGTGGAAATCTGCGCGGAAAAGCGTGATTTCGACTTATTCCAAAGTTTGTAGAACTGCAAATAGCACTCTAAAAACACGAAATATGATGTATTTGGTGCTAGATTCTGCCATATAAAGCACTTTTGAAGCAAAATCTTGCTTCTGAGCGGATTTACAGAGTCAAAAATTTCTCAACAAGACTCAGAAAAAACGCTGATAACCCGCTGGAAACACAGAATTTTGTGCATTGAGGACGGATTCATGCGTATTATGTTGTATTGGATAGATTTATGTGATTTAAGGTACTTTGAAACTGCTCAGAATGTGGTAGATCTGACTTATTTCAAACTTCATATAACTGCAGATAGCGCTCTGAAAACACGAAATATGATGTTTTTGTCGATAGATTCATACATATTATGAGGTTTCGAATGGAAATATGAACTTTTTGATTGTGAAAATCTGCGCGGAAAAGCGTGACTTCGACTTATTCCAAAGTTTGTGAAACTGCAAATAGCACTCTAGAAACACGAAAGATGATGTATTTGATGCTAGATTCTGCCATATAACGCACTTTTGAAGCAACATCTTGTTTCTGAGCAGATTAACAGAGTCAAAAATTTCTCAACAAGACTCAGAAAAAACGCTGATAACTCGCTGGCAACGCAAAATTTTGTGCATTTGAGGACGGATTCATGCGTATTATGTTGTATTGGATAGATTTATGTGATTTGCGATACTTTGAAACTGCTCAGAATATGGTAACTTTGACTTATTTCAAACTGATTTCAAACTGATAGAGCTCTGAAACACGAAATATGATGTTTTTGTCGATAGATTCATACATATTATGAGGTCCTAAATAGGAATATGAACTTTTTGATTGTGAAAATCTGCTCGGAAAAGCATGATTTCGACTTATTCTAAAGTTTGTAAAACTGCAAATAGCACTCTAAAAACACAAAATATGATGTATTTGGTGCTAGATTCTGCTATATAACGCACTCTCGAAGCAAAATCTTGCTTCTGAGCAGATTCACAGAGTCAAAAATTTCTAAACGAGACTCAGAAAAAACGCTGTAAACTCGCTGGAAACGCAAAATTTTGTGTATTTGAGTACGGATTCATGCGTATTATGTTGTATTGGATAGATTTATGTGATTTGAGATACTTTGAAACTGCTCAGGATGTGGTAATTTTGACTTATTTCAAACTTCATATAACCGCAGATAGCGCTCTAAAAACACGAAATATGATGTTTTTGTCGATAGTTTCATACATATTATGAGGTCCTGATTGAAATATGAACTTTCTGATTGTGAAAATCTGCGCGGAAAAGCGTGATTTCCACTTATTCCAAAGTTTGTAAAACTGCAAATCGCACTCTAAAAACACGAAATATGATGTATTTGGTACTAGATTCTGCCATATAACGCACTTTTGAAGCAAAATCTTGCTTCCGAGCAGATTTACAGAGTCAAAAATTTCTTAACGAGACTCAGAGAAAACGCTAATAACTCGCTGGAAACGCAAAATTTTTTGCATCTAAGGACGGATTCATGCATATTATGTTGTATTGGATAGATTCATGTGATTTGCGATACTTCGAAACTGCTCAGAATGTGGTAATTTTGATTTATTTCAAACTTTATATAACTGCAGATAGCGCTCTAAAAACACGAAATATGATGTTTTTGTCGATAGATTCATACATATTATGAGGTCCCTAATAGGAATATGAACTATTTGATTGTGAAAACTCGCGCGGAAAAGCGTGATTTCGACTTATTCCAAAGTTTGTAAAACTGCAAATCGCACTCTAAAAACACGATATATGATGTCATTTGATGCTAGATTCTGCCATATAACGCACTTTTGAGGCAAAATCTTGCTTCCGAGCAGATTAACAGAGTCAGAAATTTCTTAACGAGACTCGGAGAAAACGCTAATAACTTGCTGGGAACGCAAAATTTTGTGCATCTGAGGACGGATTCATGCGTATTATGTTGTATTTGATAGATTTATGTGATTTGCGATACTTTGAAACTGCTCAGAATGTGGTAATTCTGACTTATTTCAAACTTCATATAACTGCAGATAGCGCTTCAAAAACAAGAAATATGATGTTTTTGTCGATAGATTCACACATATGATGAGGTCCTGAATAGGAATATGAACTATTTGATTGTGAAAATCTGCGCGGAAAAGCGTGATTTCGACTTATTCCAGAGTTTGTAAAACTGCAAATAGCACTCTAAAAACACGGAATTTGATGTGTTTGGTGCTAGATTCTGCCATATAATGCATTTTTCAAGCAAAATCTTGCTCCTGAGCAGATTTACTGAGTCAAAAATTTCTCAACGAAACTCAGAAAAAACGCTGATAACTCGCTGAAAACGCAAAATTCTGTGCATTTGAGGACGGATTCATGCGTATTATGTTGTATTGGATAGATTTATGTGATTTGAGATACTTTGAAACTGCTCAGTATGTGGTAATTTTGAATTATTTCAAACTTCATATAACTGCAGATGGCGCTCTGAAAACACGAAATATGTTGTTTTTGTCGATAGATTCATACTCATTATGAGGTCTTGAATAGGAATATGAACTTTTTGATTGTGAAAATCTGCGCGGAAAAGCGTGATTTAGACTTATTCCAAAGTTTGTAAAACTGCAAATAGCACTCTAAAAACACAAAATATGATGTATTTGGTGCTAGAATCTGCCATAACACGCACTTTTGTAGCAAAATCTTGCTTCTAAGCAGATCTACGGGGTCAAAAATTTCTCAACGAGACTCGGAAAAAACGCTGATAACTCGCTGGAAACGCAAAATTTTGTGCATTTGAGGACGGATCCATGCGTATTATGTTGTATTGGATAGATTTATGTGATTTGCGATACTTAGAAACTGCTCAGAATGTGGTGATTTTGACATATTTCAAACTTCATATAACTGCAGATAGCGCTCTGAAAACACGAAATATGCATTTTTGTTGATAGCTTCATACATATTATGAGGTCCTGAATAGGAATGTGGACTTTTCGATTGTGAAAATCCGCGCGAACAAGCGTGATTTCGACTTATTCCAAAGTTTGTAAAACTGCAAATAGCACTCTAAAAACATGAAATATGATGTACTTGGTGCTAGATTCTGCCATATAACGCACTTTTGAAGCAAAATCTTGCTTCTGAGCAGATTTACAGAGTCAAAAATTTCTCAACAAGACTCTAAAAAACGCTGATAACTCGCTGGAAACGCAAAATTTTGTGCATTTGAGGACGGATTCATGCGTAGTATGTTGTACTGGATAGATTTATGTGATTTGCGATACTTAAAAACTGCACAGAATGTGGTAATTTTGACTCATTTTAAACTTCATATAACTGCAGATAGCGCTTTGAAAACACGAAATATGATGTTTTTGTCGATGGATTTACATATATAATGAGGTCCTGAATAGGAATATGAACTAATTGATTGTGAAAATCTGCGCGGAAGAGCGTGATTTCGACTTATCCCAGAGTTTGTAAAACTGAAACTAGCACTCTAAAAACACGAGATTTGATGTGTTTGGTGCTAGATTCTGCCATATAATGCCTTTTTCAAGCAAAATCTTGCTCCTGAGCAGATTTACTGAGTCAAAAATTTCTCAACGAGACTCAGAAAAAAACGCTGATAACTCGCTGAAAACGCAAAATTTTGTGCATTTGAGGACAGATTCATGCGTATTATGTTGTATTGGATAGATTTATGTGATTTGAGATACTTTGAATCTGCTCAGTATGTGGTAATTTTGACTTATTTCAAACTTCATATAACTGCAGATAGCGCTCTGAAAACACGAAATATGATGTTTTTGTCGATAGATTCATACTTATTATGAGGTCTTGAATAGGAATATGAACTTTTTGATTGTGAAAATCTGCGCGGAAAAGCGTGATTTCGACTTATTTCAAAGTTTGTGAAACTGCAAATAGCACTCTAAAACACAAAATATGATGTATTTGGTGCTAGAATCTGCCATAACACGCACTTTTGAAGCAAAATCTCGCTTCTAAGCAGATCTACGGGGTCAAAAATTTCTCAACGAGACTCGGAAAAAACGCTGATAACTCACTGGAAACGAAAAATTTTGTATATTTGAGGACGGATTCATGCGTATTATGTTGTATTGGATAGATTTATGTGATTTGCGATACTTAGAAACTGCTCAGCATGTGGTGATTTTGACATATTTCAAACTTCATATAACAGCAGATAGCGCTCTGAAAACACGAAATATGTATTTTTGTTGATAGAATCATCCATATTATGAGGTCCTGAATAGGGATGTGGACTTTTTGATTGTGGAAATCTGCGCGAACAAGCGTGATTTCGACTTATTCCAAAGTTTGTAAGACTGCAAATAGCACTCTAAAAACATGAAATATGATGTACTTGGTGCTAGATTCTGCCATATAACGCACTTTTGAAGCAAAATCTTGCTTCTGAGCAGATTTACAGAGTCAAAAATTTCTCAACAAGACTCAGAAAAAACGCTGATATCTCGCTGGAAACGCAAATTTTTGTGCATTTGAGGACAAATTCATGCGTATTATGTTGTATTGGATAGATTTATGGGATTTGCGATACTTTGAAACTGCTCAGAATGTGGTAATTTTGACTTATTTCAATCTTCATATAACTGCAGATAGCGCTCTGAATACACGAAATATGATGTTTTTGTCGATAGATTCATACATATTATGAGGTCCTGAATAGAAATGTGAACTTTTTGATTGTGAAAATCTGCGCGGAATAGCGTGACTTCGACTTATTCTTAAGTTTGTAGAACTGCAAGTGGCACTCTAAAAACACGAAATATGATGTATTTGGTGCAAGATTCTGCCATATAAAGCACTTTTGAAGCAGAATCTTGCTTCTGAGCGGATTAACAGAGTCAAAAATTTCTCAACAAGACTCAGAAAAACGCTGATAACCCGCTGGAAGCGCAAAATTTTGTGCATTTGAGGACGGATTCATGCGTATTATGTTTTATTGCATAGATTTATGTGATTTGCGATACTTTGAAACTGCTCAGAATGTGATAATTTTGACTTATTTCAAACTTCATATAACTGCAGATAGCGCTCTGAAAACACGAAATATGCTGTTTTTGTCGATAGATTCATACATATTATGAGGTCCTGAATAGGAATATAAACTTTTTGATTGTAAAAATCCGCGCGGAATAGCGTGATTTCGACTTATTCCAAAGTTTGTGAAACTGCAAATAGCACTCTAAAAACACGAAATATGATGTATTTGGTGCTAGATTCTGCCATATAACGCACTTTTGAAGCAAAATCTTGCTTCTGAGTAGATATACAGAGTCAAAAATCTCTTAACAAGACTCAGAGAAAACGCTGTAACTCGCTGTAAACGCAAAATTTTGTGCATTTGAGGACGGATTCATGCGTATTATGTTGTATTGAATAGATTTATGTGATTTGTGATACTTTAAAATTGCTCAGAATGTGGTAGATTTGACTTATTTCAAACTTCATATAACTGCTGATAGCGCTCTGAAAACACGGAATATGTATTTTGTCGATAGATTCATACATATTATGAGGTCCTGAATAGGAATATGGAATTTTTGATTGTGAAAATCTGCGCGGAAAAACGTGATTTAGACTTATTCCAAAGTTTGTAAAACTGTAAATAGCACTCTAAAAGCACGAAATATGATGTATTTGGTGCGAGATTTTGCCATATAACGCACTTTTGAAGCAAAATCCAGTTTCTGAGTAGATTTACAGAATCAAAAATTTCTCAACGAGACTCAGAAAAAACGCTGATAATAAGCTGGAAACGCAAAATTTTGTGCATTTGAGGAAGGATTCATGCGTATTATGTTGTATTGGATAGATTCATGTGATTTGCGATACTTTGAATCTGCTCAGAATGTGGAAATTTAGACTTATTCCAAACTTCATATAACTGCAGATAGCGCTCTGAAACACGGAATATGATGTTTTTGTCGATAGATTCATACATATTATGAGGTCCTGAATAGGAATATGAACTTTTTGATTGTGAAAATCTGCGCGGAAAAGTGTGATTTCGACTTAATCCAAAGTTTGTGAAACTGCGAATAGCACTCAAGAAACACTAAATATGATGTTTCTGATGCTAGATTCTACCATATAACGCACTTTTGAAGCACAATCTTGCTTCTGCGCAAATTCACAGAGTCAAAAATTTCTAAACGAGACTGAGAAAAAACGCTGATAACTCGCTGGAAACGCAAAATTTCATGCATTTGAGGACGGATTCATGCGTATTATGTTGTATTGGATAGATTTATGTGATTTGCGATACTTTGAAACTGCTCAGAATGTGGTAATTTTGACTTATTTCGAACTTCATATAACTGCAGATGGCGCTCTGGAAACACGAAATATGATGTTATTGTCGATACATGTATTATGAGGTCCTGAATAGGAATATGAACTATGCGATTGTGAAAAATCTGCACGGGAAAGCGTGATTTCGACCTATTCCAAAGTTTGTAAAACTGCAAATAGCACTCTAAAAACACGAAAAAATGATGTATTTGGAGCTAGATTCTGCCATATAACGCACTTTTGAAGCAAAATCTTACTTCTGAGCAGATTTACAGAGTCAAAAATTTCTCAACGAGACTCAGAACAAACGCTGATAACTCGCTGGAAACGCAAAATTTTGTGAATTTGAGGACGGATTCATGCGTATTATGTTGTATTGGATAGATTTATGTGATTTGAGATACTTTGAATCTGCTCAGGATATGGTAATTTTGACTTATTTCAAACTTCATATAACTGCAGATAGCGCTCTAAAAACACGAAATATGATGTTTTTGTCGATAGATCCATACATATTATGAGGTCCTGATGAGAATATGCACTTTTTAATTGTGAAAATCTGCGCGGAAAAGCGTGATTTCAACTTATTCCAAAGTATGTAAAACTGCAAATAGCACTCTAAAAACACGAAATATGATGTATTTGATGCTAGATTCTGCCATATAACGCACTTTTGAAGCAAAATCTTGCCTCTGAGCAGATTTACAGTGTCAAAAATTTCTCAACGAGACTCAGAAAAAACGCTGATAACTCGCTGGAAACGCAAAATTTTGTGCATTTGAGGACGGATTCATGCGTATTATGTTGTATTGGATAGATTTATGTAATTTGTCATACTTTGAAACTGCTCAGAATGTGGTAATTTTGACATATTTCAAACTTCATATCACTGCAGATAGCGCTCTGAAAACACGGAATATAATGTTTTTGTCGATAGATTCATACATATCATGAGGTCCTGATTAGGAATATGAACTTTTTGATTGTGAAAATCTGCTCGGAAAAGCATGATCTCGACTAATTCCAAAGTTTGTAAAACTGCAAATAGCACTCTGAAAGCACGAAATATGATGTATTTGGTGCTAGATTCTGCCATATAACGCACTTCCGAAGCAAAATCTTGCTTCTGAGCAGATTCACAGAGTCAAAAATTTCTGAACGAGACTCTGAAAAAACGCTGTGAACTTGCTGGAAACGCAAAATTTTGTCCATTTGTGATCGGATTCATGCGTACTATGTTGTATTGGATAGATTTATGTGATTTGAGATACTTTGAAACTGCTCAGTATGTGGTAATTTTGACATATTTCAAACTTCATATAACCGCAGATAGCGCTTTAAAAACACGAAATATAATGTTTTTGTCGACAGGTTCATACTTATTACGAGGTCCTGATTAGGAATATGAACTTTTTGATTGTTGAAATCCGCGCGGAGAAGCGTGATTTCGACTTATTCCAAAGTTTGTAAAACTGCAAATAGCACTCTAAAAACACGAAATATGATGTATTTAGTGCTAGATTCTGCCATATTACGCACTTTTGGAGCAAAATCTTGCTTCTGAGCAGATTTACAGAGTCAAAAATTTCTCAACGAGACTCAGAATAAACGCTGATAACTCGCTGGAAACGCAGAATTTTGTGCATTGAGGACGGATTCATGCGTATTATGTTGTATTGGATGGATTTATGTGATTTGAGATACTTTGAATCTGCTCAGGATGTGGTATTTTTGACTTATTTCAAACTTCATATAACTGCAGATAGCGCTCTAAAAACACAAAATATGATGTTTTTGTCGATAGATCCATACATATTATGAGGTCCTGAATGGGAATATGAACTTTTTGATTGTGAAAATCTGCGCGGGAAAGCGTGATTTTGACTTATTCCAAAGTTTGTAGAACTGCAAATAGCACTCTAAAAACACGAAATATGATGAATTTGGTGCTAGATTCTGCCATATAACGCACTTTTGAAGCAAAATCTTGCTTCTGAGCAGATTTACAGTCAAAAATTACTCAACGAGACTCAGAAAAAACTCTTATAACTTGCTGGTAACGCAAAATTTTGTCATTTGAGGACGAATTCATGCGTATTATGTTGTATTGGATAGATTTATGTGATTTGGGATACTTTGGAACTGCTCAGAATGTGGTAATTTTGACTTATTTCAAACTTCATATAATTGCAGATAGCGCTCTGAAAACACAAATAATGATGTTTTTGTCGATAGATTCATGCAGATTATGAGGTCCTGAATAGGAATATGAGCGTTTTGATTGTGAGAATCTGCGCGGAAAAGCGTGATCTCGACTTATTCCAAAGTTTGTAAAACTGCAAATCGCACTCTAAAAACACGAAATATGATGTATTTGATGCTAGATTCTGTCATATAACGCACTTTTGAGGCAAAATCTTGCTTCTGAGCAGATTTACAGAGTCAAAAATTTCCTCACAAGACTCAGAGAAAACGCTAATAACTCGCTGGAAACGCAAAATTTTGTGCATCTGAGGACGGATTTATGCGTATTATGTTGTATTGGATAGATTATTGTGATTTGCGATACTTTGAAACTGCTCAGAATGTGGTAATTTTGACTTATTTCAAAGTTTGTAAAACTGCAAATAGCACTTCAAAAACACGAAATATGATGTATTCGGTGCTATATTCTGCCATATAACGCATTTTTGGAGCAAAATCTTGCTTCTGAGCAGATTTACAGTGTCAAAAATTTCCCAACGAGACTCAAAAAAAATGCTGATAACTCGCTGGAAACGCAAAATTTTGTGCATTTGAGGACGGATTCATGCGTATTATGTTGTATTGGATAGATTTATGTGATTTGCGATACTTTGAAACTGCTCAGAATGTGGTAATTTTGACTTATTTCAAACTTCCTATAACTGCATATAGCGCTCCGAAAACACGAAATATGATGTTTTTGTCGATAGATTCATACATATTATGAGATCCTGTATAGGAATATGAACTTTTTGATTGTGAAAATCTGAGCGGAAAAGCGTGATTTCGACTTATTCCAAAGTTTGTAGAACTTCAAAAAGCTCTCTAAACACACGGAATATGATGTATTTGGTGCTAAATTCTGCCATATAACACACTTTTCAAGCAGAATCTTGCTTCTGAGCTGATTTATAGAGTCAAAAATTTCTCAACGAGACTCAGAAAAAACGCTGATAATTCACTGGAAACGCAAAATTTTTTGCATTTGAGGACGGATTCATGCGCATTATGTTGTATTGGATAGATAAATGTGATTAGCGAGACTTTGAAACTGCTCAGAATGTGGTTATTTTGACTTATTTCAAACTTCATATAACTGTAGATAGCGCTTTGAAAACACGAAATATGATGTTTATGTCGATAGATTAATACATATTATGAGGTCCTGAATAGGAATATGATGTTTTTGATTGTGAGAATCTGCGCGGGAAAGCGTGATTCCGACTTATTCTAAAGTTTGTAAAACTGCAAATAGCACTCTAAAAACACGAAATATGATGTATTTGGTGTTGGATTTTGCCATATAACGCTTTTTAGAAGCAAAATCTTGCTTCTGAGCAGATTTACGGAGTCAAAAATTCCACAACAAGGCTCAGAAAAAACGCTGATAACTCCCTGGGAACGCCAAATTTTGTATGTGTGTCACGTCAGATGACCCCACACTTGGAATTAAAAAAAAAATCACTGAGTAGTTAGTGCTAGGTTTGTGCTGGTTTGTGCTAGGATCCTAGAGTTTGTGCTATTATATTACGCTTGTAATTAACAATCGATAGTGGGAATCTGGCGTGACACTAAAAGTGAACCTCCACTATTTATAGCAATACTCGATCAATCATAGTACAGGCACTTAGTGCTAGGTTTTTGCAGGCTAGATATGAGTTATGAAGGTTTGTGCTATTTATTTGTACATAATATCAACAATATAATTGGGGAATCTGGCGTTACACTGCGAGCAAACCTCCACTATTTAGTAAAATACTCAATCAATTATCAAACAGGAACTTAGTGCTAGGTTTGTGCTACTTATATATAAATTATGGAAATTTGTGCTTTCTGCTAGCACATGTTAATAACAATCGATAGTGGGAATCTGGCGTGACACTAGGAGTAAACATCTACTTCTAATCACAATACTTGATCAATTATGATACAGACACTTAGTGCTAGGTTTGTGCTGGCTAGATATGAGTTATGAAAGTGTTTGCTATCCATTTGTACATATATTCAACAATATAATTGGGGAATCTGGCGTGACACTGAGAGTAAACTTTTACTTCTGATCACAATACTTAATGAATTATGATACAGACACTTAGTGCTAGGTTTGTGCTAGCTAGATATGAGTTATGAAAGTTTGTGCTATCTATTTGTACATAATATTAACAATATAATTGGGGAATCTGGCGTGACATTGAGAATAAACCCCTACTATCCATGAGAATATACATGCGAAAATAATTCTGTAACTTAGTGCTAGGTTTGTGCTACTCAATCACAAATTATGAAAGTTTGTGTTTTCTGTTAGCACATGTTTTCACCAATCGATAGTGAGAATCTGGCGTGACACTAAGAGTAAACTCCTACTTCTAATCACAATACTAGATAAATTATGGTACATACACTTGGTGCTAGGTTTGTGCTGCCCATATATGAATTATAAAAGTTTGTGCTATTCATTTGTACTTCATATTGAGGATAGAATTGGGGAATCTGCCATGACACTAAGAAAAATCAATAATATTTATGAGAATATACATGCGAAAATAGTTCTGGCAATTAACGCTAGGTTTGTGCTACTCATATTAAAATTATGAAAGTTTGTGCTTTGTGTTAACACATGTTGATAACAATCGATAGTGTAAATCTGGCGTCATATTAGGAGTAAACCTTCACTTCTAATTACAATATTCGATTGTTCATTATACATACACTTAATGCTAGGTTTGTGCTACCTTAATACAAATTATGAAAGTTTCTGCGATTCATTTGTACTAGATATTGAAAATAAGATTTGAAAATCTTGCGCGACACCAAGAGTAAACCCTTACTATCAGTAAAAATATGCGAGTGGATAAATTTCTATCCTTACATTTGAAATTCATAGATGGAAGCATAAGAATAGCAAATGCACAATCGAACAGTTCAAAGACGGAAGAAACTGCAACAAACGAAGTAGTTATTCCTATATCAAATGACCCAGAAATAGAAAAACATTCAACAAAGGAACTAAATATTTCCAAACCAGAATATAGAACTATACCAAATGAAATTTTTGGAACTTCCTCAACGTTAGAATCATCAAATGAAACATCACCGTTTGAAGTCGGTGTAGAACACAAAGAAATAAAATCACCTAATCTCAAAAAAGAAGATATTTCCAATAGTAATCCCAGAAACGAATAAAACTGGAGGAATATGAATCCTAAAACACCATCTCCAGATAAAAGAAGATCTTGTTATTCGTATTTGAATCGCCAATCGGACTGGGTTATTCGAGGTCTGCGGCATACTTTCAATAAAGTCGGACTTTTAAAAAATGGGAGTATGTGTTCTATTCTCAAAAACAGCAGCGTGAGTTACAATTTGTCCAATACATGCGCATTTCATGCCGTAACTCATTGCTTATTGAACATATACATTGAAAATAACAGATTCAGCAGATTTGTTGATAGTTTTGTGAAATATAACAAATTTTGTGAGATTATAAATATCACTGCCAAGAGAGGTGTTACTATCAACACATATAAACTTAGATTAGACATTTCTAAAAATATTTTCCCAGATACAGAAATACAAAATACCATAGTTAGAGAAATTAATAGCAACTGTTCCGTATCATTTTTGTATGACAAACTGTCTGAAGATATTTTATATAGTGCAAAAATTGGTTATAAATCTTATAATTTTATTCCATTAGATTATGATAAGCTGAAGACATGTGGCATTCAAAATTTAGAGAAGTGCTTTTGTCTCAATACCGGGGATATAAGAGTTAATAATATTGTTCTCATTGCATTAGAAATTCTAGAAATTGATATGTTATTGAAGAATGGAGTAATTCCACAATATCCAATTAGAGATATACTATCTTCGATATCAATAAATAGCTATCAATTTGAATTGAAATCTATAGTAGAATATATTCCAGCGGTAGCACAACATTCTCAAGGACATTATGTTGCACACTGCAAGCGGGTGTGCAGTTCTTGGCAATGTTTCGATGCTTTGAAACTTCGTACAAAAAATAGTAGTGATGTTATTAGACCACAAATAATCTTCTATTGTCAACCTTATCACCTAGATCTTACAAATCGTCTATGTTCCCAGATAAAAATGTTATGTGTACTTATATAATATATTATAATTATCTTTATGTTGAGATACTTGTTCTACTCATCCTTCATAATTTAGGATTTCTTCTAACATAATAAAGTTTTATGTGGATAATGTTTTGATGAAATTCATACTATCATCCTCTTTGATCAATTCAATTTATATTTTCAGCATATTCTTCATTTTTGTATAGTACGGTATTATGTTGAGATCGAATAATTCATTCGTAGATTCATGGCCAATGTTACTGACTATTCTTCTATTCATGAATGCTAGTATTCGCATGTATTCGCATGCCTATTTTCATAAATAGTAGGAGTTTACTCCTGGTGTCACGCCAAATTTTCAAATCTTATTTTAAATATCTAGTACAAATGAATCGCAGAGACTTTCATAATTTGTATTAAGGTAGCACAAACCTATAGCATTTAATGTATGTTTGATGAACAATCAAATATTATAATGAGGAGTGAAGGTTTACTCCTAATGTAACGCCAGATTTTCACTATCGATTGTTATTAACATGTGTCAACACAAAGCACAAACTTTCATAATTTTAATATGAGTAGCACAAACCTAGCATTAATTGCCAGAGTTATTTTCGCATGTATATTCTTATAAATATTATGGGTTTATTCTTAGTGTCACGACAGATTCCCCAATTCTATTCTCTATATCAAGTACAAATAAATAGCACAAACTTTCATAATTCATATATGGGCAGCACAAACCTAGCACTAAGTGTATGTACCATAATTTATCTGGTACTGTGATTAGAAGTAGAAGTTTACTCTTAGTGTCACGCCAAATTCCCACTATCGATTGGTAATAACATGTGCTAACAGAAAGCACAAACTTTCATAATTTGTGATTAAGTAGCACAAACTTTCATTCCTAGCACTAAGTTACAGAATTATTTTCGCATGTATATTCTCATGGATAGTAAAGGTTTATTCTCAATGTCACGCCAGATTACCCAATTATATTGTTGATATTATGTACAAATAGATAGCTCAAACTTTCATAACTTATATCTAGCCAGCACAAACCTAGCACTAAGTGTCTGTATCATAATTGATCAAGTATTGTGATTAGAAGTAGAACTTTACTCTTAGTGTCACGCCAGATTCCTCAATTATATTGTTGATATTATGTACAAATAAATAGCACAAGCTTTCATAACTCATATCTAGCCAGCACAAACCTAGCACTAAGTGTCTGTATCATAATTGATCAAGTATTCTGATTAGAAGTAGATGTTTACTCTTAGTGTCACGCCAGATTCCCACTATCGATTGTTAATAACATGTGCTAGCAGAAAGCACAAATTTCCATAATTCATATATAAGTAGCACAAACCTAGCACTAAGTTCCTGTTTGATAATTGATTAAATATTCTACTAAATAGTGGAGGTTTGCTCGTGGTGTCACGCCAGATTCTTCAATTATATTGTTTATATTATGTACAAATGAATAGCACAAATCTTCATAACTCATATTCAGCCAGCACAAACCTAGCACTGAATGCCTGTACTCTAATTGATCGTATATTGCTTTCAATAGTGGAGGTACACTCTTAGTGTCACGCCAGATTCCCACTATCGATTGTTAATTACAAGCGTAATTTAATAGGATTCCAGCACAAACCAGCAAAAACCTAGCACTAACTACTCAGTGATTTTTTTTTTCATTCAAAGTGTGGGGCCATCTGACGTGACACACATAAATTCTGTGCATTTGAAGACGGATTCATGAGTATTATGTTGTATTGGATAGATTTATGTGATTTGCGATACTTTGAAACTGCTCAGGATGTGGTAATTTTGACTTATTTCAAACTTCATATAACTGCAGATAGCGCTCTGGAGACACGAAATATGATGTTTTTGTCGATAGATTCATACATATTATAAGGTCCTAAATAGGAATATGAACTTTTTGAACGTGAGAATCTACGCGGAAAAGCGTGATTTCGACTTATTCCAGAGTTTGTAAAACTGCAAATAGCACTCTAAAAACACAAAATATGATGTATTTGGTGCTAGATTCTGTCATAAAACGCACTCTTGAAGCAAAATCTTGCTTCTGAGCAGATTTACAGAGTCAAAAATTTCTCAACCAGACTCAGAATAAGCGCTGATTACTCGCTGGAAACGCCAAATTTTGTGCATTTGAGAACGGATTCATGCGTATTATGTTGTATTGGATAGATTTATGTGATTTGAGATACTTTGAAACTGCTCAGGATGTGGTAATTATGACTTTTTTCAAACTTCATATAACTGCAGATTGCGCTCTGAAGACACGAAATATGATGTTTTTGTCGATAGATTCATACATATTATGAGGTCCTGAATAGGAATATGAACTTTTTGATCGTGAAAATCTACGCGGAAAAGCGTGATTTCGACTTATTCCAGAGTTTGTAAAACTTTAAATAGCACTCTAAAAACACAAAATATGATGTATTTGGTGCTAGATTCTGCCATAAAACGAACTCTTGAAGCAAAATCTTGCTTCTGAGCAGATTTACCGAGTCAAAAATTTCTCAACGAGACTCAGAAAAAGCGCTGATTACTCGCTGGGAACGCCAAATTTTGTGCATTTGAGGACGGATTCATGCGTATTATGTTGTATTGGATAGATTTATGTGATTTGAGATACTTTGAAACTGCTCAGGATGTGGTAATTTTGACTCATTTCAAACTTCATATAACTGCAGATAGCAAACACGGAATATGATGTTTTTGTCGATAGATTAATACGTATTATGAGGTCCTGAATAGGAATATGAACTTTTTGATTGTGAGAATCTGCGCGGGAGAGCGTGATTCCAACTTATTCTAAAGTTTGTAAAACTGCAAATAGCACTCTAAAAACACGAAATATGATGTATTTGGTGTTGGATTCCGCCATATAACGCACTTTTGAAGCAAAATCTTATTTCTGAGCAGATTTACAGAATCAAAAATTTCTCAACGAGACTCAGAAAAAACGCTGATTACTCGCTGGAAACTCAGAATTTTGTGCATTTGAGGACGGATCCATGCGTATTATGTTGTTTGGATAGATTTATGTGATTTGCGATACTTTGAAACTGCTCAGAATGTGGTAATTTTGACTTATTTCAAACTTCATATAACTGCAGATAGCGCTCTGAAAACACGAGATATGATGTTTTTGTCGATAGATTTATACATATCATGAGGTCCTGAATAGAAATATGAACTTTTTGATTGTGATATTCTGCGCGGAAAAGCGTGATTTCGACTTATTCGAAAGTTAGTAAAATTGCAAATAGCACTCTAAAAACACGAAATATGATGTATTTGGTGCAAGATTCTGTCGTATAACGCACTCTAGAAGCAAAATCTTGCTTCTGAGCAGATTTACGGAGTCAAAAATTTCTCAACGAGACTCAGAAAAAACGCTGATAACTCCCTGGAAACGCAAAATTTTGTGCATTTTAAGACGGATTCATGAGTATTATGTTGTATTGGATAGATTTATGTGATTTGCGATGCTTTGAAACTGCTCAGGATGTGGTAATTTTGACTTATTTCAAACTTCATATAACTGCAGATAGCGCTCCGGAGACACGAAATATGATGTTTATGTCGATAGATTCATACATATTATGAGGTCCTGAATGGAAATATGAACTTTTTGCTTGTGAGAATCTGCGCGGGAAAGCGTAACTTCGACTCATTCCAGAGTTTGTAAAACTGCAAATAGCACTCTTGAAACACAAAATATGTTGTATTTGAGGCTGGATTCTGCCATATAACGCACTTTTAAAGCAACATCTTGTTTCTGAGCAGATTTACTGAGTCAAAAATTTCTCAACAAGACTCAGAAAAAACGCTGATAACTCGCTGGAAACGCAAAATTTTGTGCATTTGAGGACGGATTCATGCATATTATGTTGTATTGGATAGATTTATGTGATTTGCGGTACTTTGAAACTGCTCAGAATATGGTAATTTTGACTTATTTCAAACTGCAGATAGAGCTCTAAAACACGGAATATGATGTTTTTGTCGATATATTCATACATACGATAGTGGGAATCTGGCGTGACACTAGGAGTAAACATCTACTTCTAATCACAATACTTGATCAATTATGATACAGACACTTAGTGCTAGGTTTGTGCTGGCTAGATATGAGTTATGAAAGTGTTTGCTATCCATTTGTACATATATTCAACAATATAATTGGGGAATCTGGCGTGACACTGAGAGTAAACTTTTACTTCTGATCACAATACTTAATGAATTATGATACAGACACTTAGTGCTAGGTTTGTGCTAGCTAGATATGAGTTATGAAAGTTTGTGCTATCTATTTGTACATAATATTAACAATATAATTGGGGAATCTGGCGTGACATTGAGAATAAACCCCTACTATCCATGAGAATATACATGCGAAAATAATTCTGTAACTTAGTGCTAGGTTTGTGCTACTCAATCACAAATTATGAAAGTTTGTGTTTTCTGTTAGCACATGTTTTCACCAATCGATAGTGAGAATCTGGCGTGACACTAAGAGTAAACTCCTACTTCTAATCACAATACTAGATAAATTATGGTACATACACTTGGTGCTAGGTTTGTGCTGCCCATATATGAATTATAAAAGTTTGTGCTATTCATTTGTACTTCATATTGAGGATAGAATTGGGGAATCTGCCATGACACTAAGAAAAATCAATAATATTTATGAGAATATACATGCGAAAATAGTTCTGGCAATTAACGCTAGGTTTGTGCTACTCATATTAAAATTATGAAAGTTTGTGCTTTGTGTTAACACATGTTGATAACAATCGATAGTGTAAATCTGGCGTCATATTAGGAGTAAACCTTCACTTCTAATTACAATATTCGATTGTTCATTATACATACACTTAATGCTAGGTTTGTGCTACCTTAATACAAATTATGAAAGTTTCTGCGATTCATTTGTACTAGATATTGAAAATAAGATTTGAAAATCTTGCGCGACACCAAGAGTAAACCCTTACTATCAGTAAAAATATGCGAGTGGATAAATTTCTATCCTTACATTTGAAATTCATAGATGGAAGCATAAGAATAGCAAATGCACAATCGAACAGTTCAAAGACGGAAGAAACTGCAACAAACGAAGTAGTTATTCCTATATCAAATGACCCAGAAATAGAAAAACATTCAACAAAGGAACTAAATATTTCCAAACCAGAATATAGAACTATACCAAATGAAATTTTTGGAACTTCCTCAACGTTAGAATCATCAAATGAAACATCACCGTTTGAAGTCGGTGTAGAACACAAAGAAATAAAATCACCTAATCTCAAAAAAGAAGATATTTCCAATAGTAATCCCAGAAACGAATAAAACTGGAGGAATATGAATCCTAAAACACCATCTCCAGATAAAAGAAGATCTTGTTATTCGTATTTGAATCGCCAATCGGACTGGGTTATTCGAGGTCTGCGGCATACTTTCAATAAAGTCGGACTTTTAAAAAATGGGAGTATGTGTTCTATTCTCAAAAACAGCAGCGTGAGTTACAATTTGTCCAATACATGCGCATTTCATGCCGTAACTCATTGCTTATTGAACATATACATTGAAAATAACAGATTCAGCAGATTTGTTGATAGTTTTGTGAAATATAACAAATTTTGTGAGATTATAAATATCACTGCCAAGAGAGGTGTTACTATCAACACATATAAACTTAGATTAGACATTTCTAAAAATATTTTCCCAGATACAGAAATACAAAATACCATAGTTAGAGAAATTAATAGCAACTGTTCCGTATCATTTTTGTATGACAAACTGTCTGAAGATATTTTATATAGTGCAAAAATTGGTTATAAATCTTATAATTTTATTCCATTAGATTATGATAAGCTGAAGACATGTGGCATTCAAAATTTAGAGAAGTGCTTTTGTCTCAATACCGGGGATATAAGAGTTAATAATATTGTTCTCATTGCATTAGAAATTCTAGAAATTGATATGTTATTGAAGAATGGAGTAATTCCACAATATCCAATTAGAGATATACTATCTTCGATATCAATAAATAGCTATCAATTTGAATTGAAATCTATAGTAGAATATATTCCAGCGGTAGCACAACATTCTCAAGGACATTATGTTGCACACTGCAAGCGGGTGTGCAGTTCTTGGCAATGTTTCGATGCTTTGAAACTTCGTACAAAAAATAGTAGTGATGTTATTAGACCACAAATAATCTTCTATTGTCAACCTTATCACCTAGATCTTACAAATCGTCTATGTTCCCAGATAAAAATGTTATGTGTACTTATATAATATATTATAATTATCTTTATGTTGAGATACTTGTTCTACTCATCCTTCATAATTTAGGATTTCTTCTAACATAATAAAGTTTTATGTGGATAATGTTTTGATGAAATTCATACTATCATCCTCTTTGATCAATTCAATTTATATTTTCAGCATATTCTTCATTTTTGTATAGTACGGTATTATGTTGAGATCGAATAATTCATTCGTAGATTCATGGCCAATGTTACTGACTATTCTTCTATTCATGAATGCTAGTATTCGCATGTATTCGCATGCCTATTTTCATAAATAGTAGGAGTTTACTCCTGGTGTCACGCCAAATTTTCAAATCTTATTTTAAATATCTAGTACAAATGAATCGCAGAGACTTTCATAATTTGTATTAAGGTAGCACAAACCTATAGCATTTAATGTATGTTTGATGAACAATCAAATATTATAATGAGGAGTGAAGGTTTACTCCTAATGTAACGCCAGATTTTCACTATCGATTGTTATTAACATGTGTCAACACAAAGCACAAACTTTCATAATTTTAATATGAGTAGCACAAACCTAGCATTAATTGCCAGAGTTATTTTCGCATGTATATTCTTATAAATATTATGGGTTTATTCTTAGTGTCACGACAGATTCCCCAATTCTATTCTCTATATCAAGTACAAATAAATAGCACAAACTTTCATAATTCATATATGGGCAGCACAAACCTAGCACTAAGTGTATGTACCATAATTTATCTGGTACTGTGATTAGAAGTAGAAGTTTACTCTTAGTGTCACGCCAAATTCCCACTATCGATTGGTAATAACATGTGCTAACAGAAAGCACAAACTTTCATAATTTGTGATTAAGTAGCACAAACTTTCATTCCTAGCACTAAGTTACAGAATTATTTTCGCATGTATATTCTCATGGATAGTAAAGGTTTATTCTCAATGTCACGCCAGATTACCCAATTATATTGTTGATATTATGTACAAATAGATAGCTCAAACTTTCATAACTTATATCTAGCCAGCACAAACCTAGCACTAAGTGTCTGTATCATAATTGATCAAGTATTGTGATTAGAAGTAGAACTTTACTCTTAGTGTCACGCCAGATTCCTCAATTATATTGTTGATATTATGTACAAATAAATAGCACAAGCTTTCATAACTCATATCTAGCCAGCACAAACCTAGCACTAAGTGTCTGTATCATAATTGATCAAGTATTCTGATTAGAAGTAGATGTTTACTCTTAGTGTCACGCCAGATTCCCACTATCGATTGTTAATAACATGTGCTAGCAGAAAGCACAAATTTCCATAATTCATATATAAGTAGCACAAACCTAGCACTAAGTTCCTGTTTGATAATTGATTAAATATTCTACTAAATAGTGGAGGTTTGCTCGTGGTGTCACGCCAGATTCTTCAATTATATTGTTTATATTATGTACAAATGAATAGCACAAATCTTCATAACTCATATTCAGCCAGCACAAACCTAGCACTGAATGCCTGTACTCTAATTGATCGTATATTGCTTTCAATAGTGGAGGTACACTCTTAGTGTCACGCCAGATTCCCACTATCGATTGTTAATTACAAGCGTAATTTAATAGGATTCCAGCACAAACCAGCAAAAACCTAGCACTAACTACTCAGTGATTTTTTTTTTCATTCAAAGTGTGGGGCCATCTGACGTGACACACATAAATTCTGTGCATTTGAAGACGGATTCATGAGTATTATGTTGTATTGGATAGATTTATGTGATTTGCGATACTTTGAAACTGCTCAGGATGTGGTAATTTTGACTTATTTCAAACTTCATATAACTGCAGATAGCGCTCTGGAGACACGAAATATGATGTTTTTGTCGATAGATTCATACATATTATAAGGTCCTAAATAGGAATATGAACTTTTTGAACGTGAGAATCTACGCGGAAAAGCGTGATTTCGACTTATTCCAGAGTTTGTAAAACTGCAAATAGCACTCTAAAAACACAAAATATGATGTATTTGGTGCTAGATTCTGTCATAAAACGCACTCTTGAAGCAAAATCTTGCTTCTGAGCAGATTTACAGAGTCAAAAATTTCTCAACCAGACTCAGAATAAGCGCTGATTACTCGCTGGAAACGCCAAATTTTGTGCATTTGAGAACGGATTCATGCGTATTATGTTGTATTGGATAGATTTATGTGATTTGAGATACTTTGAAACTGCTCAGGATGTGGTAATTATGACTTTTTTCAAACTTCATATAACTGCAGATTGCGCTCTGAAGACACGAAATATGATGTTTTTGTCGATAGATTCATACATATTATGAGGTCCTGAATAGGAATATGAACTTTTTGATCGTGAAAATCTACGCGGAAAAGCGTGATTTCGACTTATTCCAGAGTTTGTAAAACTTTAAATAGCACTCTAAAAACACAAAATATGATGTATTTGGTGCTAGATTCTGCCATAAAACGAACTCTTGAAGCAAAATCTTGCTTCTGAGCAGATTTACCGAGTCAAAAATTTCTCAACGAGACTCAGAAAAAGCGCTGATTACTCGCTGGGAACGCCAAATTTTGTGCATTTGAGGACGGATTCATGCGTATTATGTTGTATTGGATAGATTTATGTGATTTGAGATACTTTGAAACTGCTCAGGATGTGGTAATTTTGACTCATTTCAAACTTCATATAACTGCAGATAGCAAACACGGAATATGATGTTTTTGTCGATAGATTAATACGTATTATGAGGTCCTGAATAGGAATATGAACTTTTTGATTGTGAGAATCTGCGCGGGAGAGCGTGATTCCAACTTATTCTAAAGTTTGTAAAACTGCAAATAGCACTCTAAAAACACGAAATATGATGTATTTGGTGTTGGATTCCGCCATATAACGCACTTTTGAAGCAAAATCTTATTTCTGAGCAGATTTACAGAATCAAAAATTTCTCAACGAGACTCAGAAAAAACGCTGATTACTCGCTGGAAACTCAGAATTTTGTGCATTTGAGGACGGATCCATGCGTATTATGTTGTTTGGATAGATTTATGTGATTTGCGATACTTTGAAACTGCTCAGAATGTGGTAATTTTGACTTATTTCAAACTTCATATAACTGCAGATAGCGCTCTGAAAACACGAGATATGATGTTTTTGTCGATAGATTTATACATATCATGAGGTCCTGAATAGAAATATGAACTTTTTGATTGTGATATTCTGCGCGGAAAAGCGTGATTTCGACTTATTCGAAAGTTAGTAAAATTGCAAATAGCACTCTAAAAACACGAAATATGATGTATTTGGTGCAAGATTCTGTCGTATAACGCACTCTAGAAGCAAAATCTTGCTTCTGAGCAGATTTACGGAGTCAAAAATTTCTCAACGAGACTCAGAAAAAACGCTGATAACTCCCTGGAAACGCAAAATTTTGTGCATTTTAAGACGGATTCATGAGTATTATGTTGTATTGGATAGATTTATGTGATTTGCGATGCTTTGAAACTGCTCAGGATGTGGTAATTTTGACTTATTTCAAACTTCATATAACTGCAGATAGCGCTCCGGAGACACGAAATATGATGTTTATGTCGATAGATTCATACATATTATGAGGTCCTGAATGGAAATATGAACTTTTTGCTTGTGAGAATCTGCGCGGGAAAGCGTAACTTCGACTCATTCCAGAGTTTGTAAAACTGCAAATAGCACTCTTGAAACACAAAATATGTTGTATTTGAGGCTGGATTCTGCCATATAACGCACTTTTAAAGCAACATCTTGTTTCTGAGCAGATTTACTGAGTCAAAAATTTCTCAACAAGACTCAGAAAAAACGCTGATAACTCGCTGGAAACGCAAAATTTTGTGCATTTGAGGACGGATTCATGCATATTATGTTGTATTGGATAGATTTATGTGATTTGCGGTACTTTGAAACTGCTCAGAATATGGTAATTTTGACTTATTTCAAACTGCAGATAGAGCTCTAAAACACGGAATATGATGTTTTTGTCGATATATTCATACATATTATGAGGTCCTGAATAGGAATATGAACTTTTTGATTGTGAAAATCTGCTCGGAAAAGCATGATCTCGACAAATTCCAAAGTTTGTAAAACTGCAAATAGCACTCTGAAACACGAAATATGATGTATTTGGTGCTAGATTCTGCCATATAACGCACTTTCGAAGCAAAATCTTGCTTCTGAGCAGATTCACAGAGTCAAAAATTTCTCAACAAGACTCAGAAGAAACGCTGATAACTCGCTGAAAACGCAAAATTTTGTGCATTTGAGGACGGATTCATGCATATTATGTTGTATTGGATAGATTTATGTGATTTGCGGTACTTTGAAACTGCTCAGAATATAGTAATTTTGACTTATTCCAAACTGCAGATAGAGCTCTAAAACACGAAATATGATGTTTTTGTCGATATATTCATACATATTATGAGGTCCTGAATAGGAATATGAACTTTTTGATTGTGAAAATCTACTCGGAAAAGCATGATCTCGACTAATTCCAAAGTTTGTAAAACTGCAAATAGCACTCTGAAAGCACGAAATATGATGTATTTGGTGCTAGATTCTGCCATATAACGCACTTTCGAAGCAAAATCTTGCTTCTGAGCAGATTCACAGAGTCAAAAATTTCTAAACGAGACTCTGAAAAAACGCTGTGAACTTCCTGGAAACGCAAAATTTTGTGCATTTTAGTACGGATTCATGCGTATTATGTTGTATTGGATAGATTTATGTGATTTGAGATACTTTGAAACTGCTCAGTATGTGGTAATTTTGACTTATTTCAAACTTCATATAACCGCAGATAGCGCTTTAAAAACACGAAATATAATGTTTTTGTCGACAGGTTCATACTTATTACGAGGTCCTGATTAGGAATATGAACTTTTTGATTGTTGAAATCCGCGCGGAGAAGCGTGATTTCGACTTATTCCAAAGTTTGTAAAACTGCAAATAGCACTCTAAAAACACGAAATATGATGTATTTAGTGCTAGATTCTGCCATATAACGCACTTTTAGAGCAAAATCTTGCTTCTGAGCAGATTTACAGAGTCAAAAATTTTTCAACGAGACTCAGAAAAAACGCTGATAACTCGCTGGAAACGCAGAATTTTGTGCATTTGAGGACGGATTCATGCGTATTATGTTGTATTGGATAGATTTATGTGATTTGAGATACTTTGAATCTGCTCAGGATGTGGTATTTTTGACTTATTTCAAACTTCATATAAATGCAGATAGCGCTCTAAAAACACGAGATATGATGTTTTTGTCGATAGATCCATACATATTATGAGGTCCTGAATGGGAGTATGAACTTTTTGATTGTGAAAATCTGCGCGGGAAAGCGTGATTTTGACTTATTCCAAAGTTTGTAAAACTGCAAATAGCACTCTAAAAACACGAAATATGATGAATTTGGTGCTAGATTCTGCCATATAACGCACTTTTGAAGCAAAATCTTGCTTCTGAGCAGATTTACAGTCAAAAATTACTCAACGAGACTCAGAAAAAACTCTTATAACTTGCTGGTAACGCAAAACTTTAGTCATTTGAGGACGGATTCATGCGTATTATGTTGTATTGGATAGATTTATGTGATTTGGGATACTTTGGAACTGCTCAGAATGTGGTAATTTTGACTTATTTCAAACTTCATATAATTGCAGATAGCGCTCTGAAAACACAAATAATGATGTTTTTGTCGATAGATTCATGCAGATTATGAGGTCCTGAATAGGAATATGAGCGTTTTGATTGTGAGAATCTGCGCGCAAAAGCGTGATCTCGACTTATTCCAAAGTTTGTAAAACTGCAAATCGCACTCTAAAAACACGAAATATGATGTATTTGATGCTAGATTCTGCCATATAACGCACTTTTGAGGCAAAATCTTGCTTCTGAGCAGATTTACAGAGTCAAAAATTTCCTCACAAGACTCAGAGAAAACGCTAATAACTCGCTGGAAACGCAAAATTTTGTGCATCTGAGGACGGATTTATGCGTATTATGTTGTATTGGATAGATTAATGTGATTTGCGATACTTTGGAACTGCTCAGAATGTGGTAATTTTGACTTATTTCAAAGTGTGTAAAACTGCAAATAGCACTTCAAAAACACGAAATATGATGTATTCGGTGCTATATTCTGCCATATAACGCATTTTTGGAGCAAAATCTTGCTTCTGAGCAGATTTACAGTGTCAAAAATTTCCCAACGAGACTCAAAAAAAATGCTGATAACTCGCTGGAAACGCAAAATTTTGTGCATTTGAGGACGGATTCATGCGTATTATGTTGTATTGGATAGATTTATGTGATTTGCGATACTTTGAAACTGCTCAGAATGTGGTAATTTTGACTTATTTCAAACTTCCTATAACTGCATATAGCGCTCCGAAAACACGAAATATGATGTTTTTGTCGATAGATTCATACATATTATGAGGTCCTGTATAGGAATATGAACTTTTTGATTGTAAAAATCTGAGCGGAAAAGCGTGATTCCGACTTATTCCAAAGTTTGTAGAACTTCAAAAAGCACTCTAAACACACGGAATATGATGTATTTGGTGCTAAATTCTGCCATATAACACACTTTTCAAGCAGAATCTTGCTTCTGAGCTGATTTACAGAGTCAAAAATTTCTCAACGAGACTCAGAAAAAACGCTGATAATTCACTGGAAACGCAAAATTTTTTGCTTTTGAGGACGGATTCATGCGCATTATGTTGTATTGGATAGATAAATGTGATTAGCGAGACTTTGAAACTGCTCAGAATGTGGTTATTTTGACTTATTTCAAACTTCATATAACTGCAGATAGCGCTCTGAAAACACGAAATATGATGTTTATGTCGATAGATTAATACATATTATGAGGTCCTGAATAGGAATATGAACTTTTTGATTGTGAGAATCTGCGCGGGAAAGCGTGATTCCGACTTATTCTAAAGTTTGTAAAACTGCAAATAGCACTCCAAAAACACGAAATATGATGTATTAGGTGTTGGATTTTGCCATATAACGCTTTTTAGAAGCAAAATCTTGCTTCTGAGCAGATTTACGGAGTCAAAAATTTCACAACGAGACTCAGAAAAAACGCTGATAACTCCCTGGGAACGCAAAATTTTGTATGTGTGTCACGTCAGATGGCCCCACACTTGGAATTAAAAAAAAAATCACTGAGTAGTTAGTGCTAGGTTTGTGCTGGTTTGTGCTAGGATCCTAGAGTTTGTGCTATTATATTACGCTTGTAATTAACAATCGATAGTGGGAATCTGGCGTGACACTAAAAGTGAACCTCCACTATTTATAGCAATACTCGATCAATCATAGTACAGGCACTTAGTGCTAGGTTTTTGCAGGCTAGATATGAGTTATGAAGGTTTGTGCTATTTATTTGTACATAATATCAACAATATAATTGGGGAATCTGGCGTTACACTGCGAGCAAACCTCCACTATTTAGTAAAATACTCAATCAATTATCAAACAGGAACTTAGTGCTAGGTTTGTGCTACTTATATATAAATTATGGAAATTTGTGCTTTCTGCTAGCACATGTTATTAACAATCGATAGTGGGAATCTGGCGTGACACTAGGAGTAAACATCTACTTCTAATCACAATACTTGATCAATTATGATACAGACACTTAGTGCTAGGTTTGTGCTGGCTAGATATGAGTTATGAAAGTGTTTGCTATCCATTTGTACATATATTCAACAATATAATTGGGGAATCTGGCGTGACACTGAGAGTAAACTTTTACTTCTGATCACAATACTTAATGAATTATGATACAGACACTTAGTGCTAGGTTTGTGCTAGCTAGATATGAGTTATGAAAGTTTGTGCTATCTATTTGTACATAATATCAACAATATAATTGGGGAATCTGGCGTGACATTGAGAATAAACCCCTACTATCCATGAGAATATACATGCGAAAATAATTCTGTAACTTAGTGCTAGGTTTGTGCTACTCAATCACAAATTATGAAAGTTTGTGTTTTCTGTTAGCACATGTTTTCACCAATCGATAGTGAGAATCTGGCGTGACACTAAGAGTAAACTCCTACTTCTAATCACAATACTAGATAAATTATGGTACATACACTTGGTGCTAGGTTTGTGCTGCCCATATATGAATTATAAAAGTTTGTGCTATTCATTTGTACTTCATATTGAGGATAGAATTGGGGAATCTGCCATGACACTAAGAAAAATCAATAATATTTATGAGAATATACATGCGAAAATAGTTCTGGCAATTAACGCTAGGTTTGTGCTACTCATATTAAAATTATGAAAGTTTGTGCTTTGTGTTAACACATGTTGATAACAATCGATAGTGTAAATCTGGCGTCATATTAGGAGTAAACCTTCACTTCTAATTACAATATTCGATTGTTCATTATACATACACTTAATGCTAGGTTTGTGCTACCTTAATACAAATTATGAAAGTTTCTGCGATTCATTTGTACTAGATATTGAAAATAAGATTCGAAAATCTTGCGCGACACCAAGAGTAAACCCTTACTATCAGTAAAAATATGCGAGTGGATAAATTTCTATCCTTACATTTGAAATTCATAGATGGAAGCATAAGAATAGCAAATGCACAATCGAACAGTTCAAAGACGGAAGAAACTGCAACAAACGAAGTAGTTATTCCTATATCAAATGACCCAGGAATAGAAAAACATTCAACAAAGGAACTAAATATTTCCAAACCAGAATATAGAACTATACCAAATGAAATTTTTGGAACTTCCTCAACGTTAGAATCATCAAATGAAACATCACCGTTTGAAGTCGGTGTAGAACACAAAGAAATAAAATCACCTAATCTCAAAAAAGAAGATATTTCCAATAGTAATCCCAGAAACGAATAAAACTGGAGGAATATGAATCCTAAAACACCATCTCCAGATAAAAGAAGATCTTGTTATTCGTATTTGAATCGCCAATCGGACTGGGTTATTCGAGGTCTGCGGCATACTTTCAATAAAGTCGGACTTTTAAAAAATGGGAGTATGTGTTCTATTCTCAAAAACAGCAGCGTGAGTTACAATTTGTCCAATACATGCGCATTTCATGCCGTAACTCATTGCTTATTGAACATATACATTGAAAATAACAGATTCAGCAGATTTGTTGATAGTTTTGTGAAATATAACAAATTTTGTGAGATTATAAATATCACTGCCAAGAGAGGTGTTACTATCAACACATATAAACTTAGATTAGACATTTCTAAAAATATTTTCCCAGATACAGAAATACAAAATACCATAGTTAGAGAAATTAATAGCAACTGTTCCGTATCATTTTTGTATGACAAACTGTCTGAAGATATTTTATATAGTGCAAAAATTGGTTATAAATCTTATAATTTTATTCCATTAGATTATGATAAGCTGAAGACATGTGGCATTCAAAATTTAGAGAAGTGCTTTTGTCTCAATACCGGGGATATAAGAGTTAATAATATTGTTCTCATTGCATTAGAAATTCTAGAAATTGATATGTTATTGAAGAATGGAGTAATTCCACAATATCCAATTAGAGATATACTATCTTCGATATCAATAAATAGCTATCAATTTGAATTGAAATCTATAGTAGAATATATTCCAGCGGTAGCACAACATTCTCAAGGACATTATGTTGCACACTGCAAGCGGGTGTGCAGTTCTTGGCAATGTTTCGATGCTTTGAAACTTCGTACAAAAAATAGTAGTGATGTTATTAGACCACAAATAATCTTCTATTGTCAACCTTATCACCTAGATCTTACAAATCGTCTATGTTCCCAAATAAAAATGTTATGTGTACTTATATAATATATTATAATTATCTTTATGTTGAGATACTTGTTTTACTCATCCTTCATAATTTAGGATTTCTTCTATCATAATAAAGTTTTATGTGGATAATGTTTTGATGAAATTCATACTATCATCCTGTTTGATCAATTCAATTTATATTTTCAGCATATTCTTCATTTTTGTATAGTACGGTATTATGTTGAGATCGAATAATTCATTCGTAGATTCATGGCCAATGTTACTGACTATTCTTCTATTCATGAATGCTAGTATTCGCATGTATTCGCATGCCTATTTTCATAAATAGTAGGAGTTTACTCCTGGTGTCACGCCAAATTTTCAAATCATATTTTAAATATCTAGTACAAATGAATCGCAGAAACTTTCATAATTTGTATTAACACGTTTACTGCGTTAAGGGTCCAATTGTCCCTCATTTGACTTTCCTGTAGTGCGGCAATATTTCATGCAAACTCTCTGTTTTGCGAAAGCTATAACTTTGTCAAAATTTTGCTGAATTTGTCGTCAAATGTAGCTTTGTGAAGAGCATATCGTGTATTAGTTGAATATTTCATTGATTTTGTTAGGGTCTTTTGGTCCCTCCCAGCATGTATATTGTGAATATATTCGATTCCTTGCGATTAGGGGCCCATCGTCCCTCACATTCATACAAACTGATTCATGTTTGTAACACAATCTTACTCACAATACCTGAAGTTAGACACAATCTGAATAGGCAAACAACTAAATAAAGACATTTATTCACGAAATGGGATGGACTAGGAGTAAATAAAAAAAATAAATGTCAAGAATGCAAACACTTTACGAAAATCAATGTCTAGTGTTAAGACACAGAAAGAAGAAAGAAAATACGATAGTTTCTATGCAGACAGTCCCAAGAATCCCAAGTTATGTTTATTTTGTTTTAATAAAATTCACCTTGAAAGTTGAAATCTAGTATTTCTTTTAGAGCTATATAATTATGTTCTGTTAGCTATTTATATTGAAAATTTGCAGAATATAATAAAAATTTTATGAAATAAATGTGATATCCTATCACGATTGTATTTTTACTTTGATTGATAATGGAAAAATAATAATTCAAACTTTTGTCATCTCTATATGCGATGAGGGACCATCAGTCTCTTTGCTGAGCCAGTATAGTGAAGATAGATACCTATAGAAAGCTATCCAACATTCAAACCATTATTTTAGTTGAGTTTCATGCCAATATGTGGAGTTAGGTGAAACGAAAATTTAGGGACTACATGACCCCTAACCGCATAATAGGAAAGATTTCTTGAGGACCAATTGACCCTTAACGCATATCGGGAAAAACATAAAAAAATCTACCGCAGTGAACGTGTTAAGGTAGCACAAACCTATAGCATTTAATGTATGTTTGATAAACAATCAAATATTATAATGAGGAGTGAAGGTTTACTCCTAATGTAACGCCAGATTTTCACTATCGATTGTTATTAACATGTGTCAACACAAAGCACAAACTTTCATAATTTTAATATGAGTAGCACAAACCTAGCATTAATTGCCAGAGTTATTTTCGCATGTATATTCTTATAAATATTATGGGTTTATTCTTAGTGTCACGACAGATTCCCCAATTCTATTCTCTATATCAAGTACAAATAAATAGCACAAACTTTCATAATTCATATATGGGCAGCACAAACCTAGCACTAAGTGTATGTACCATAATTTATCTGGTACTGTGATTAGAAGTAGAAGTTTACTCTTAGTGTCACGCCAAATTCCCACTATCGATTGGTAATAACATGTGCTAACAGAAAGCACAAACTTTCATAATTTGTGATTAAGTAGCACAAACTTTCATTCCTAGCACTAAGTTACAGAATTATTTTCGCATGTATATTCTCATGGATAGTAAAGGTTTATTCTCAATGTCACGCCAGATTACCCAATTATATTGTTTATATTATGTACAAATAGATAGCTCAAACTTTCATAACTTATATCTAGCCAGCACAAACCTAGCACTAAGTGTCTGTATCATAATTGATCAAGTATTGTGATTAGAAGTAGAACTTTACTCTTAGTGTCACGCCAGATTCCTCAATTATATTGTTGATATTATGTACAAATAAATAGCACAAGCTTTCATAACTCATATCTAGCCAGCACAAACCTGGCACTAAGTGTCTGTATCATAATTGATCAAGTATTCTGATTAGAAGTAGATGTTTACTCTTAGTGTCACGCCAGATTCCCACTATCGATTGTTAATAACATGTGCTAGCAGAAAGCACAAATTTCCATAATTCATATATAAGTAGCACAAACCTAGCACTAAGTTCCTGTTTGATAATTGATTAAATATTCTACTAAATAGTGGAGGTTTGCTCGTGGTGTCACGCCAGATTCTTCAATTATATTGTTTATATTATGTACAAATGAATAGCACAAATCTTCATAACTCATATTCAGCCAGCACAAACCTAGCACTAAGTGCCTGTACTCTAATTGATCGTATATTGCTTTCAATAGTGGAGGTTCACTCTTAGTGTCACGCCAGATTCCCACTATCGATTGTTAATTACAAGCGTAATTTAATAGGATTCCAGCACAAACCAGCAAAAACCTAGCACTAACTACTCAGTGATTTCTTTTTTCATTCAAAGTGTGGGGCCATCTGACGTGACACACATAAATTCTGTGCATTTGAAGACGGATTCATGAGTATTATGTTGTATTGGATAGATTTATGTGATTTGCGATACTTTGAAACTGCTCAGGATGTGGTAATTTTGACTTATTTCAAACTTCATATAACTGCAGATAGCGCTCTGGAGACACGAAGTATGATGTTTTTGTCGATAGATTCATACATATTATAAGGTCCTAAATAGGAATATGAACTTTTTGAACGTGAGAATCTACGCGGAAAAGCGTGATTTCGACTTATTCCAGAGTTTGTAAAACTGCAAATAGCACTCTAAAAACACAAAATATGATGTATTTGGTGCTAGATTCTGTCATAAAACGCACTCTTGAAGCAAAATCTTGCTTCTGAGCAGATTTACAGAGTCAAAAATTTCTCAACGAGACTCAGAATAAGCGCTGATTACTCGCTGGAAACGCAAAATTTTGTGCATTTGAGAACGGATTCATGCGTATTATGTTGTATTGGATAGATTTATGTGATTTGAGATACTTTGAAACTGCTCAGAATGTGGTAATTATGACTTTTTTCAAACTTCATATAACTGCAGATTGCGCTCTGAAGACATGAAATATGATGTTTTTGTCGATAGATTCATACATATTATGAGGTCCTGAATAGGAATATGAACTTTTTGATCGTGAAAATCTACGCGGAAAAGCGTGATTTCGACTTATTCCAGAGTTTGTAAAACTTTAAATAGCACTCTAAAAACACAAAATATGATGTATTTGGTGCTAGATTCTGCCATGAAACGAACTCTTGAAGCAAAATCTTGCTTCTGAGCAGATTTACCGAGTCAAAAATTTCTCAACGAGACTCAGAAAAAGCGCTGATTACTCGCTGGGAACGCCAAATTTTGTGCATTTGAGGACGGATTCATGCGTATTATGTTGTATTGGATAGATTTATGTGATTTGAGATACTTTGAAACTGCTCAGGATGTGGTAATTTTGACTCATTTCAAACTTCATATAACTGCAGATAGCAAACACGGAATATGATGTTTTTGTCGATAGATTAATACGTATTATGAGGTCCTGAATAGGAATATGAACTTTTTGATTGTGAGAATCTGCGCGGGAGAGCGTGATTCCAACTTATTCTAAAGTTTGTAAAACTGCAAATAGCACTCTTAAAACACGAAATATGATGTATTTGGTGTTGGATTCCGCCATAAAACGCACTTTTGAAGCAAAATCTTATTTCTGAGCAGATTTACAGAATCAAAAATTTCTCAACGAGACTCAGAAAAAACGCTGATTACTCGCTGGAAACTCAGAATTTTGTGCATTCGAGGACGGATTCATGCGTATTATGTTGTTTGGATAGATTTATGTGATTTGCGATACTTTGAAACTGCTCAGAATGTGGTAATTTTGACTTATTTCAAACTTCATATAACTGCAGATAGCGCTCTGAAAACACGAGATATGATGTTTTTGTCGATAGATTTATACATATCATGAGGTCCTGAATAGGAATATGAACTTTTTGATTGTGAAAATCTGCGCGAAACATCGTGATTCCGACTCATTCCAAAGTTTGTAAAACTGCAAATAGCACTCTAAAAACACGAAATATGATGTATTTGGTGCTAGATTCTGCCGTATGACGCACTTTAGAAGCAAAATCTTGATTCTGAGCAGATTTACGGAGTCAAAAATTTCTCAACGAAACTCAGAAGATACGCTGATAACTCCCTGGAAACGCAAAATTTTGTGCATTTGAAGACGGATTCATGAGTATTATGTTGTATTGGATAGATTTATGTGATTTGCGATACTTTGAAACTGCTCAGGATGTGGTAATTCAGACTTATTTCAAACTTCATATAACTGCAGATGGCGCTTTGAAACCACGGAATATGATGTTTTTGTCGATAGATTCATACATATTATAAGGTCCTGAATAGGAATATGAACTTTTTGATCGTGAGAATCTACGCGGGAAAGCGTGATTTCGACTTATTCCAGAGTTTGTAAAACTGCAAATACCACTCTAAAAACACAAAATATGATGTATTTGGTGCTAGATTCTGCCATAAAACGCACTCTTGAAGCAAAATCTTCCTTCTGAGCAGATTTACAGAGTCAAAAATTTCTCAACGAGACTCGGAAAAAGTGCTGATAACTCGCTGGGAACGCAGAATTCTGTACATTTGAGGACGGATTCATGCGTATTATGTTGTATTGGATAGATTTATGTGATTTGCGATACTTTGAAACTGCTCAGAATGTGGTAATTTTGACTTATTTCAAACTTCATATAACTGCAGATAGCGCTCTGGAAACACGAAATAAGATGTTTTTGTCGATAGGTTCATACATATTATGAGGTCCTGTATAGGAATATGAACTTTTTGATTGTGAAAATCTGAGCGGAAAAGCGTGATTTCGACTTATTCCAAAGTTTGTGGAACTTCAAAAAGCACTCTAAAAACGCGGAATATGATGTGTTTGGTGCTAAATTCTGCCATATAACACACCTTTCAAGCTGAATTCTGCTTCTGAGCAGATTTACAGAGTCAAAAATTTCTCAACGAGACTCAGAAAAAACGCTGATAATTCACTGGAAACGCAAAATTCTCTGCATTTGAGGACAGATTCATGACTATTATGTTGTATTAGATAGATTTATGTGATTAGCGATACTTTGAAACTGCTCAGAATGTGGTAATTTTCACCTATTTCAAACTTCATATAACTGCAGATAGCGCTCTGAAAACACGGAATATGATGTTTTCATCGATCGATTAATACATATTATGAGGTCCTGAATAGGAATATGAACTTTTTGATTGTAAGAATCTGCGCGGGAAAGCGTGATTCCAACTTATTCTAAAGTTTGTAAAACTGCAAATAGCACTCTAAAAACACGAAATATGATGTATTTGGTGTTGGATTCCGCCATATAACGCACTTTTAAAGCAAAATCTTACTTCTGAGTAGATATACAGAGTCAAAAATTTCTCAACGAGACTCAGAAAAAACGCTGATAACTCCCTGGGAACGCAAAATTTTGTGCATTTGAAGACGGATTCATGAGTATTATGTTGTATTGGATAGATTTATGTGATTTGAGATACTTTGAAACTGCTCAGTATGTGGTAATTTTGACTTATTTCAAACTTCATATAACTGCAGATAGCGCTCTGAAAACACGAAATATGATGTTTTTGTCGATAGATTCATACTTATTATGAGGTCTTGAATAGAAATATGAACTTTTTGATTGTGAAAATCTGCGCGGAAAAGCGTGATTTCGACTTATTCCAAAGTTTGTGAAACTGCAAATAGCACTCTAAAAACACAAAATATGATATATTTGGTGCTAGAATCTGCCATAACACGCACTTTTGAAGCAAAATCTCGCTTCTAAGCAGATCTACGGGGTCAAAAATTTCTCAACGAGACTCGGAAAAAACGCTGATAACTCACTGGAAACGCAAAATTTTGTATATTTGAGGACGGATTCATGCGTATTATGTTGTATTGGATAGATTTATGTGATTTGAGATACTTTGAAACTGCTCAGGATGTGGTAATTTTGACTTATATCAAACTTCATATAACTGCAGATTGCGCTCTGAAAACAAGAAATATGATGTTTTTGTCGATAGATTAATACATATTATGAGGTCCTGGATAGGAATATGAACTTTTTGATCGTGAAAATCCACGCGGATAAGCGTGATTTCGACTTATTCCAGAGTTTGTAAAACTGCAAATAGCACTCTAAAAACACAAAATATGATGTATTTGGTGCTAGATTCTGCCATAAAACGCACTCTTGAAGCAAAATCTTGCTTCTGAGCAGATTTACAGAGTCAAAAATTTCTCAACGAGACTCAGAAAAAGCGCTGATTACTCGCTGGAAACGCCAAATTTTGTGCATTTAGGAACGGATTCATGCGTATTATGTTGTATTGGATAGATTTATGTGATTTGAGATACTTTGAAACTGCTCAGGATGTGGTAATTTTGACTTAATTCAAACTTCATATAAGTGCAGACTGCGCTCTGAAAACACGAAATATGATGTTTTTGTCGATAGATTTATACATATTATAAGGTCCTGAATAGGAATATGAACTTTTTGATCGTGAAAATCTAGGCGGAAAAGCGTGATTTCGACTTATTCCAGAGTTTGTTAAACTGCAAATGGCACTCTTAAAACATTGAATATGATGTATTTGGTGCTAAATTCTGCCATAAAACGCCCTCTTGAAGCAGAATCTTGCTTCTGAGCAAGTTTACAGAGTCAAAAATTTCTCAACGAGACAGAAAAAACGCTGATAACTCGCTGGAAACGCAAAATTTTGTGCATTTGAGGACGGATTCATGCGTATTATGTTGTATTGGATAGATTTATGGGATTTGCGATACTTTGAAACTGCTCAGAATGTGGTAATTATTTCAAACTTCATATAACTGCAGATAGCGCTCTGAATACACTAAATATGACGTTTTTGTCGATAGATTCATACATATTATGAGGTCCTGAATAGGAATGTGAACTTTTTGATTGTGGAAATCTGCGCGGAAAAGCGTGATTTCGACCTATTTCAAAGTTTGTAGAACTGCAAATAGCAATCTAAAAAGACGATATATGATGTATTTGGTGCTAGATTCTGCCATATAACGCACTTTTGAAGCAAAATCTTGCTTCTGAGCAGATTTACAGAGTCAAAAATTTCTCAACGAGACTCAGAACAAACGTTGATAACTGGCAGAAAACGCAAAATTTTGTGCATTTGAGGACGGATTCATACGTATCATGTATTTTGGATGGATTTATGTGATTTAAGATACTTTGAAACTGCTCAGAATGTGGTAATTTTGACTTATTTCAAATTTCATATAACTGCAGATAGCGCTCTGAAAACACGAAATATGATGTTTTTGTCGATAGATTCATACATATTATGAGGTCCTGAATAGGAATATGAACTTTTTGATTGTGATGATCTGCGCGGGTGAGCGTGATTTCGACTTATTCCAAAGTTTGTAAAACTGCAAATAGCACTCTGAAAACACGGAATATGATGTATTTGGTGCTAGATTCTGCCATATAACGCACTTTTGAAGCTAGATCTTGCTTCTGAGCAGATTAACAGAGTCAAAAATTTCTCAACGAAACTCAGAAAAAACGCTGATAACTCGCTGGAAACAGAAAATTTTGTGCATTTGAATACGGATTCATGCGTATTATGTTGTATTGTATAGATTTATGTGATTAGCGATACTTTGAAACTGCTCAGAATGTGGTAATTTTGACTTATTTCAAACTTCATTCAACTGCAGATAGCGCTCTGAAAACACGAAATATGATGTTTTTGTCGATTGATTCATACATATTATGAGGTCCTGAATAGGAATATGAACTTTTTGATTGTAAAAATCTGCGCGGAAAAGCGTGATTTCGACTTATTCCAAAGTTTGTAAAACTGCAAATAGCACTCTAAAAACACGAAATATGATGTATTTGATGCTAGATTGTGCCATATAACGCACTTTTGAAGCAAAATCTTGCTTCTGAGCAGATTAATAGAGTCAAAAATTTCTCAACGAGACTCAGAAGAAACGCTGATAACTCGCTCGAAACGCCAAATTTTGTGCATTTGGGGACGTATTTATGCGTATTATGTTGTATTGGATAGATTTATGTGATTTGCGATACTTTAAAAACTGCTCAGAATGTGGTAATTTTGACTTATTCCAAACTTCATATAACTGCAGATAGCGCTCTGAAAACACGAAATATGATGTCTTCGTCAATAGATTCATACATATTATGAGGTCCTGAATAGGAATATGAGCTTTTTGATTGTGAAAATCTGCGCGGAAAAGCGTGATTTCGACTTATTCCAAAGTTTGTAGAACTTCAAATAGCACTTTGAAAACACGGAATATGATGTATATGTGCTAGATTCTGCCATATAACGCACTTTTAAAGCAAAATCTTGCTTCTGAGCGGATTTACAGAGTCAAAAATTTCTCAACGAGACTCAGAAGAAACGCTGATAACTCGCTCGAAACGCCAAATTTTGTGCATTTGAGGACGGATTCATGCGTATTATGTTGTATTGGATAGATTTATGTGATTTGCGATACTTTGAAACTGCTCAGAATGTAGTAATTTTGACTTATTTCAAACTTCATATAACAGCAGATAGCGCTCTGAAAACACGAAGTATGATGTTTCTGTCGATAGATTCATACATATTTTAAGGTCCTGAATAGGAATATGAACTTCTTGATTGTGAAAATCTGCGCGGAAAAGCGTGATTTCGACTTATTCCAAAGTTCGTAAAACTGCAAATAGCACTCTAAAAACACGTAATATGATGTATTTGGTGCTAGATTCTGCCATATAACGCACTTTTGAAGCACAATCATGCTTCTGAGCAGATTTACAGATTCAAAAATTTCTCAACGAGAATCAGAAAAAACGCTGATTACTTGCTGGAAACGCAAAATTTTGTCTATTTGAGGACGGATTCATGAGTATTATGTTGTATTGAATGGATTTATGTGATTTGCGATACTTTGAAACTGCTCAGAATGTGGTAATTTTGACTTATTTCTAACTTCATATAACTGCAGATAGCGCTCTGAAAACACAAAATATGATCTTTTGTCGATAGATTCATACATATTATGAGGTCCTGGATAGAAATATGAACTTTTTGATTGTGAAAATCTGCGCGAAACATCGTGATTCCGACTCATTCCAAAGTTTGTAAAACTGCAAATAGCACTCTAAAAACACGAAATATGATGTATTTGGTGCTAGATTCTGCCGTATGACGCACTTTAGAAGCAAAATCTTGATTCTGAGCAGATTTACGGAGTCAAAAATTTCTCAACGAAACTCAGAAGATACGCTGATAACTCCCTGGAAACGCAAAATTTTGTGCATTTGAAGACGGATTCATGAGTATTATGTTGTATTGGATAGATTTATGTGATTTGCGATACTTTGAAACTGCTCAGGATGTGGTAATTCAGACTTATTTCAAACTTCATATAACTGCAGATGGCGCTCTGAAACCACGGAATATGATGTTTTTGTCGATAGATTCATACATATTATAAGGTCCTGAATAGGAATATGAACTTTTTGATCGTGAGAATCTACGCGAAAAAGCGTGATTTCGACTTATTCCAGAGTTTGTAGAACTGCAAATAGCACTCTAAAAACACAAAATATGATGTATCTGGTGCTAGATTCTGCCATAAAACTCACTCTTGAAGCAAAATCTTGCTTCTGAGCAGATTTACAGAGTCAAAAATTTCTCAACGAGACTCAGAAAAAGCGCTGATTACTCGCTGTAGACGCCAAATTTTGTGCATTTGAGAACGAATTCATGCGTATTATGTTGTATTGGATAGATTTATGTGATTTGAGATACTTTGAAACTGCTCAGGATGTGGTAATTTTGACTTATTTCAAACTTCATATAACTGCAGATTGCGCTCTGAAAACACGAAATATGATGTTTTTGTCGATAGATTCATACATATCATAAGGTCCTGAATAGGAATATGAACTTTTTGATCGTGAAAATCTACGCGGAAGAGCGTGATTTCGACTTATTCCAGAGTTTGTAAAACTGCAAATAGCACTCTAAAAACATAAAATATGATGTATTTGGTGCTAGATTCTGCCATAAAAACGCACTCTTGAAGCAAAATCTTGCTCATGAGCATATTTACAGAGTCAAAAATTTCTCAACAAGACTCAGAGAGAACGCTGATCACTCGCTGGAAACGCGAAATTTTGTGCATTTGAGGACGGATTCATGCGTATTATGTTGTATTGGATAGATTTATGTGATTTGAGATACTTTGAAACTGCTCAGGATGTGGTAATTTTGACTCATTCCAAACTTCATATAACTGCAGATAGCGCTTTGAAAACACGGAATATGATGTTTTCGTCGATAGATTCATACATATTATGAGGTCCTGAATAGGAATATGAACTTTTTGATCGTGAAAATTCACGCGGAAGAGCGTGATTTTGACTTATTCCAGAGTTTGTTGAACTGCAAATAGCACTCTAAAAACATGAAATATGATGTATTTGGTGCTAGATTTTGCCATAAAACGCACTCTTGAAGCAAAATCTTGCTTCTGAGCAGATTTACAGAGTCAAAAATTTCCCAACGAGACTAAGAACAAACGCTGATCACTCGCTGGGAACGCAAAATTTTGTGCATTTGAGGACGGATTCATGCGTATTATGTTGTATTGGATAGATTTATGTGATTTGAGATACTGTGGAACTGCTCAGGATGTGGTAATTTTGACTTATTTCAAACTTCATATAACTGCAGATAGCGCTCTGAAAAAACAAAATATGATGTTCTTGTCGATAGATTCATACATATTATGAGGTCCTGAATAAGAATATGAACTTTTTGATTGTGAAGATCTGCGCGGAAAAGCGTGATTTTGACTTATTCCAATGTTTGTAAAACTGCAGATAGCACTCTGAAATTACGAAATATGATGTATTTGGTGCTAGATTCTGCCATATAATGCACTTTCGAAGCAAAATCTTGCTTCTGAGCAGGTTAACAGAGTCAAAAAATTTCTCAAACGAGACTCAGAAAAAACGCTGATAACTCGCTGGAAACGCAAAATTTTGTGCATTTGAGGACGGATTCATGCGTATTATGTTGTACTGGATAGATTTATGTCAATTTGCGATACTCAGAAACTGCTCAGAATGTGGTAATTTTGACTTATTCCAAACTTCATATAACTGCAGATAGCGCTCTGAAAACACGAAATATGATTTTTTGTCGATAGATTCATACATATTATAAGGTCCTGAATAGAAAAATGAACTTTTTGGTTGTAAAAAATCTGCGCGGAGAAGCGTGATTTCGACCTATTCCAAAGTTTGTAAAACTGCAAATAGCACTCTAAAAACACGGAATATGATGTATTTGGTGCTAGATTCTGCCATATAAACGCACTTTTGAAGCAAAATCGTGCTTCTGAGCAGATTTACAGATTCAAAAATTTCTCTACGAGACCTCAGAAAACACGCTGATAACTTGCTGGAAACGCAAAATTGTGTGCATCTGAGGACGGATTCATGCGTATTATGTTGTATTGGATAGATTTATGTGATTTGCGATACTTTGAAACTGCTCAGAATGTGGTAATTTTGACTCATTTCAAACTTCATATAACAGCAGATAGCGCTCTGGAAACACGAAATATGATGTTTTTTGTCGATAGATTCACACATATTACGAGGTCCTGAATAGGAATATGATCTTTTTGATTGTGAAAAGCGGCGCGGAAAAGAGTGATTTCGACTTATTCCAAAGTTTGTGAAACTGCAGATAGCACTCTAAAAACACGAAATATGATGTATTTGGTGCTAGATTCTGCCATATAACGCACTTTTAGAGCCAAATCTTGCTTCTGAGCAGATTTACAAAGTCAAAAATTTCTCAACGAGACTCAGAAAAAACGCTGATAACTCGCTGGAAACGCAAAATTTTGTGCATTTGAGGACGGATTCATGCGTATTAGGTTGTATTGGATAGATCAATGTGATTTGCGATACTTTGAAACTTCTCAGAATGTGGTAATTTTGACTTATTTCAAATTTCATATAACTGCAGATAGCGCTCTGAAAACACGAAATATGATGTTCTTGTCGATAGATTCATACATATTATGAGGTCCTGAATAGGAATATGAACTTTTTGATTGTGAAAATCTGCGCGAAAAGCGTGATTTCGACTTATTCCAAAGTTTGTAAAACTGCAAATGGCACTCTAAAAATACGAAATATGATGTATTTGGTGCTAGATTCCGCCGTATAACGCACTTTTGAAGCAAAATCTTGCTTCTGAGCAGATTTACAGAGTCAAAAATTTCTCAACGAGACTCAGAAAAAACGCTGATAACTCGCTGGAAACGCAAAATTTTGTGCATTTGAGGACGAATTCATGCGTTTTATGTTGTATTGGATAGATTTATGTGATTTGCGATACTTCGAAACTGCTCAGAATGTGGTAATTTTTGACTTATTTCAAACTTCATATAACTGCAAATAGCGCTCTGGAAACACGAAATATGATGTTCTTGTCGATAGATCCATACATATAATAAGGTCCTGAATGGAATATGAACTTTCTGATTGTGAAAATCCGCGCGGAAAAGCGTGATTTCGACTTATTCCGAAGCTTGTAAAACTGCAAATAGCACTCTAAAAACACGAAATATGATGTATTTGGTGCTAGATTCTGCCATATAACGCACTTTTGAAGCAAAATCTTGCTTCTGAGCAGATTTACAGATTCAGAAATTCCTCAACGAGACTCAGAAATAACGCTGATAACTCGCTGGAAACGCAAAATTTTGTGCATTTGAGGACGGATTCATGCGTTTTATGTTGTATTGGATAGATTTATGTGATTTGCGATACATCAAAACTGCTCAGAATGTGGTAATTTTGACTTATTTCAAACTTCATATAACTGCAAATAGCGCTCTGAAAACACGGAATACGATGTTCTTGTCGATAGATTCATTCATATTATAAGGTCCTGAATAGGAATATAAACTTTTTGATTGTGAAAATCTGCGCGGAAAAGCGTGATTCCGACTTATTCCAAAGTTTGTAAAACTGCAAATAGCACTCTAGGAACACAAAATATGATGTTTGGTGCTAGATTCTGCCTATAACGCACTTTTGAAGCAAAATCTGGCTTCTGAGCAGATTTACAGAGTCAAAAATTTCTCAACGAGACCCAGATAAAACGCTGATAAACTCGCTGGAAACGCAAAATTTTGTACATTTGAGGACGGATTTATGCGTATTATGTTGTATTGGATAGATTCATGCGATTTGCGATACTTTGAAACTGCTTAGAATGTGGTAATTTTGACTTATTTCGAACTTCTTATAACTGCAGATAGCGCTCTGAAAACACGAAATATGATGTTTTGTCGATTGATTCATACATATTATGAGGTCTTGAATAGGGATATGAACTTTTTGATCGTGAAAATCTGCGCGGAAAAGCGTGATTCCGACTTATCCCAAAGTTTGTAAAACTGCAAAATAGCACTCTAAAAACATGAAATATGATTGTATTTGGTGCTAGATTCTGCCTATAACGCACTTTTGATGCAAAATCTTGCTTCTGAGCAGATTTACAGAGTCAAAAATTTCTCAACCAGACTCAGAGAAAACGCTGATAACTCACTGGAAAACGCACAATTTTGTGCATTTGAGGACGGATTCATGCGTATTATGTTGTATTGGATTAATTTATGTGATTTGCGATACTTTGAAACTGCTTAAAAATGTGGTAATTTTGACTTATTTCAAACTTCATATAACTGCAGATAGCGCT